>NW_019290955.1:36953-85733 GCF_000500325.1 Leptinotarsa decemlineata | reverse complement strand
AAGCTTATTAAAAAAAAATATTTTCAACTTTTCAGTTCGATGTTCTTTAAAAGCGTATTTTTTAGTTTTTTAAACTATATTTATACTTTCTGATTTCTATGAGACTTTGTAACAAAGCACTCGCGAAAAGGCACACGTCACACAAGGTTATTCGTTACTAAAGAGACCACCGGTATGCGGTGCCATTAGTGTATTGAATTTCCTTTGAACTCCAGAACAAAACCGGGAACATTTTTTTCAAATCACATCACGGCTGAAACTAATGCGGGCATAGAAGACCCCACACTCCTATGCGGTCCCTGTGTCATGCTTTCTTCGGTAATTTGTATTCTTGATGTCCTTTCCATGTCGCGTTCTCGCAGTATTAGGACGAACGTTTCTTTCTGCGGTAGAGAAATGCGAAGCCTTTAAGGTAACGTGTGATATATATCCCTGTATTCATTATGATTAAACCTGCAATGGGATTGTACTCTCGTAGATGTGACAAAAAAAAGATTAGTTACCGTGTAAGGAAAATACAAGGTATGTTCAAAAAATTGGGTGAATGCTCAAATTTCGCGGGCGACATTTGATTGTCGTTTTTTTAATTTTTTTATGCTGATACACAAATGTGAACAAACAGTGCATTTCTTTAATGCCCCCCTTTTATTCTTTGAACGGATCAACTCAAAAAATCTAAAATTGGGATAATGAACTTAATACATGAATACTTTATTCAGAAGTAAAATTGACAAATGAAACTTTGAAGATGTCGACTAGGCGCCATCTGGAAAAAAAATTGAATGGAAAGGGGGGTCTTGTGACACATATTTTTGAAGCTAGTGACAAATGCATCACAACCCTAGAATATAATGTCAATATTTTCAACTACTACAAAGTGGCGAAACTTTTAATGATTGAATATTACTGGAGTTTTTTCTTAACACCAAATCGTTATTTTTAACACCTCGACACGTGATTCGATCGCCAAGTGATCAATGCGAGCTAACCCTATTTATGCTATATAGGTATCCCATACAGGTAAACCATCCAGGCGTACCACCCATACAAGTATACCAACCTAAATTAATTTTACAATTTTGCCTTATCTATTATTTTACAATATATTAATTTTTCATTTGTATGTTTTCAAATCTATGGGTAATAAATGAAACTGTAAATTAATACCATTTTAATCTTTTGATTCCTCCTTTATTATAAGCATGTTATGAATAAACAAATATCTATCCATTGAATATAAAGTTTTCTCAGAAAATTAATTAAAAAAGCCTTTGAACACTTCCAGAAGAGTAAATATTATACGTTTTATAAAATATTTAGATCTGGTGGTACGCTAATATTTCTCAAAAAGTCAAGTGGTAAGCAGGTGCAAAAAGGTTGGAAACCCCTGGCCTTGGCTATACCAGTTTATCCTAGGCAAAACTAGTTTATCCTGAAATCGGGTTTGGCCGGTAAGATATATAGTGGAAAACTTTGTTTTCAGGGTCTTCATAAGATTTTGAAGAATTTCAACAAGCATGTATAAGAAAGCATCAATGAAATGCGATATCTGATATACATTTGGCACCCTTCTATAATTTCATTTCAGCAGTAAAAAATCCCTAGTCTAAGCCAGACTAATCTGTCGTGTTTCAATAATTTCGTTCTCGGCAATGAAAAATTTTCAGAATGGTTGCAAAATTTATTAGCTACTAAACCCTCAAATCTGGCGCCGCAATACATTATCGTTTATTTAATTGTCCCCTGAACGATTTCTTTCTCGTTTGGAAAAACCATTTCCTTCGTTACGTTCATTTCAATTTGTGTTTCAACGATTTCGACGAGTAAAAAAGGAAATTGATCTGCTTTCCATTTATTTGCCCTCCTTTTCTCGATATTCGCTTCAAAAAGTAACGACTAATAGGCATCGCTTAAGAAAATTAAAAAATTTCGATTCGTTTCGATATTCTTCCAAAGAAAGACGAACATTTGACAACGCTTCAGAAAAACCCAAGTGATCAATCTAAATTCCGACTAAATTGAAAAGAAAATCCCATCGCAGCTGGGGTAATCTGAGGAACTTATAATGAATTACCTCTTCATGAAAGATTACAGGAAGAAGCTTCTATATTACATGGAAAATCACTATCTCATTTTCTAATTCGTCAATGCATCAGGAAAGTAAACAACGAACAAGTCGAATAAAATGAATTTGCGGAAACTCAATTTGTCAGTGAAGTTGTTTACACATCGATTGATTGAATCCCTTGTCTTTGGACGTTTTTTTCATTGGGATGTCGACGTAAATTTTTATTGAAGACGTCGCACGTGAATGATTTCAGATGGTTTTCTCGATATCTAGAACAGGGGTACACATCTGCGGACCTGTCCGAATGATTTTCCTTTATTTTCAATTGAGATGAAAAGTTACAAAGTTACAAATGATTCAGTTTTTTCTCGTCCAGATGTATTCGATGGGCAGGTAATTGACATTTGGACATGAAACACGTACTTACAATTTATTTGCCATCGGTTCGACGGCGTTTGTCGCCATCTTCAGGGATACAATGAGAATGAATGATTATTATTGAACTATGTTGTACATTTCCAGAAAAACTATTCTCTGTTTGCACTCACTCAAGCTGTATATCTGAGTATGTTGTTCAAGTAAAATGCTATGTGGGTTTATTGTTCATTAAACTCGATGGAAACTACGGGAAACAATTAAAACGACACATTGAAATTTCTGTTGAAATATTGAAATGGACTGCTACGTTGGATGATAGGGAAAAATGTCTTAAAATGTTGACAATATCGATTTTTCGTGCTCCAGTGTCAGTCTTGCATCCCATGTGAATCGTCTGCTACTAACCTGCGATGTGATGTGAGACAACAAAATAAAAACCCTGGAACTATCACTTCACGACGAGTGAGTTGATTTCATAGAGTACTCTGATGAATATCACTAACCCCACACTGAAACTACAGCAACCTTTCACCAACTAATGCATTATCATCTTCAGGTTCTAATCTATTCCTTATCTAGCCTCACTTTATGTTTGAAACATCTTTTTTCTGATAGGAAAACGATCTCTGTTCTTTAATGTTTTCTGGATTTCTCATCTTGACGATAAATAAATTCATATTAATAGAGATTCTGCTTAAGTATGAGGGCTAAGTCCGAATTGCAAACGACACTTGAACAAACTACTTCCTACTGGCGTAACTACTGAGTTGGACAGGTATATAAAGAGATGCAGTGCGACTAGTAATTCACACCCATCAGTTTAATGAAATGAAAGTATATCAGAATAAGCACTGTTTCATTGTAAACTCGTTGCTTACGAATAATCTTGCTTGAATGACGGTTGGTGATCTTTAAAAAGCGAAATTGTGAGGTGTAGAAATGCGGCAAAGAGGTCCGATCGAAGTATTCCGTAGGATTGAAGGGGACGCAGCATTGCACCTGACTTGGTTTCCAGCGGGGCACGCACAAAGTATATTCTCTGGTGTTTCATCGTTAATGAGGTAGTCGGATAGTCAAGGTGCAATATTCCCATCTTGATACCCGTATCACGTCAGCTACACCTGATTTGCAAAAACCTTTTTCGCCTCTGGTTTTGGTGAATCATCACTTGACCGCAAACGTTTCCTAACCTGCTCATGGGGGTTTGTTCCTCCACCTGAGACAGATTCTGCGTATGCCGCTCAAGAATTTGTTGCAAGGCGGTTTCATAAGGTACCCCACTCTTGAGGAGACGACTCAATCGTTTCCTGGCTGCTCCACCAAACCTATTTTGTTAGGTTCAGTTATTGGATCAGGAGTTNCTACCGGTTGCTCTTAAATACAAATCAGATTGTGGATAATCGGAATAGTACTCATCTATTCATCTTTTCATTTTTAAGAAATTCCAGCATCTTAACTGCACTAACTTCTCTGGATTTTATATTATTTCTAGAAACAAGTGGAATCGTTTTCTGTTGGCATTCCAGGATAGCTTCATGAATGTCTGCTAATGCAACTGGCGTTTTAAAAGATTAGTCATACCACCAACACCAACATAAAAAAAATTCAAGATAATTCAGGTGTCAAACCAATAGGTAGTTTCACTTATGTCTCGCTTGCGTTTACATAGTGATTTTTATCAAGTATTCTTTTTGGTTTTTCACAGTTTGCCTTTAATGACGACCGCCTGTCCGGTACTGATGATGACCAATTGTGAATGACACCAATGAAGAGGTATACTAACATTGGTAATTTTAGCTTTTGTTTTGTCGAATCCCTAGACGCGAGAAACGAGATTGACACATATTTGTACACATGTTGACAGATGGAATAACAAGTTTTGAAATGTAAACATTGGTGTACGCTTAGCGCCCTTGTGATGGAAGAAAGAAAGAAAATAAACACAATTCCATTAAATTTTCAAAGTGATCCGTTGTCTGGTTCACCAGAAACGTCTAATGTGCCATCCACCGTGAATCAGCCTGTATAAAGAGTTGAAGTGCGACTAGTAATTCACACCCATCAGTTTAATGAATTGAAAGTATATCAGAATAAGCACTGTTTCATTGCAAACTCGATGATAAAGGGTTGCTTACGAAAAATCTTGCTTGAATGACGGTTGGTGATCTTAGAAAAGCGAAATTGTGAGGTGTAGAAATGCGGCAAAAAGATCCGATCGAAGTATTCTGTACGATTGAAGGGGACGCAGCATTGCACCTGATTTGGTTTCCAGCGGGGCAGCGTCAGCTACACCTGACGTGCAAAAACCTTTTTCGCCTCTGGTTTTGGTGAATCATCACTTGACCGCAAACGTTTCCTAACCTGCTCATGGGGGTTTGTTCCTCCACCTGAGACAGATTCTGCGTATGCCGCTCAAGAATTTGTTGCAAGGCGGTTTCATAAGGTACCCCACTCTTGAGGAGACGACTCAATCGTTTCCTGGCTGCTCCACCAAACCTATTTCGTTAGATTCAGTTATTCGATCAGGAGTTTGAGAGTTGAAAAGCTCCTGATCTAAATTTACAAAAACCATGTATTTTCAAATATTTTGGGCCTATCTGCTCATCAGAAATTCTTTAAAAATGATAAAGAGCCAGTCTATCTAAAATTAAAAAAACATATTTAATAACTTGACTGAAACAAATTCAAGCAACTTTCGAATTTTCCATGGAGTGAAATTCTTTAATTTCGAATAAAATATTGAAGATATTGTAGTATTCGTCTCGTGTTAGAGTAATGAAACTTTTAAAGTTTATCTATGGTTTCAATTCTTGACGATGATAATAAATTCGTGTACACATGGCTTCTTAATAACTTACCCTAACCTCAAACATGATATGTACCATAAGATGGACATCAGATTACTGCCCCGTGCAAAATTTCTGAATTAACCACGATGGTTATAACTGACTTCCGTATTTCTAATATCAAATTTGAAACACTACACTAGATCTAGATTCTAGAGTATATAATACTGAATGAATCAGTCCTATCGCTCTATGTATTTACAATGCCCATATGATTCAAAAAGCAACAAGTCTTTCGCTAAAATGTTGCGTCATGGTTTTGGCATCTGAAGACAGAGAAGATAATTGTAGTATGAAACGCATTCAGTTAACAGGTGTCTGTTACCGAAGATGGTAACACCACCATACACTTCATATCTGAGTATTTCGTTACCGATTATGAGATATCTATGAGTTGGCCGCCCATTCGTAGACATGAGAGGATGATTTTACTGTATGTTGGCACTGGAAGGTTGTTGCCAGTTATTGGAAAAATGATCTCATAGGTGGTCTATAGATCGGGGTGAACTTCCCTCAAGAAGACTGTCTGTTCTGTGAGTAATCTGACAGAAATTCTGAATGTTGAGCTATTGATGGCTGCTCCGATCGAACCCTTCAACAATTTAAGCTGCATCAGAGTTGAGTATGTTGAAATCGACGGATTTGTCAATCTCCTTATTGTCGTCTACCTGTTTTCTGTATCTAGTGAGACTGAAGTCCACTTCAGTTTGAGGGATTGCCAAGGTGCTTCTAAAGTAGTACTAAGGAAAGAAAAGATGATCGAATGTCATAGATCTAGACCTGTTCAATGGAATCTAGACCTGTTCAATGGAACTGCTACCTTCTTTCTGCATCTGAAAGTTACACTCAACCAGGTTGCAATTACATTATAGTGGGCAAGATTTTCCGAGTTGGTTGAAACGGTAGCAGCGTTCATTGAGGCGAGAAGCTGTCTTAGAAAATGTAAAGAAGGTTCTCCTGAAATGTTTGGAGATCATAACCAAAGAAAATCACGGCAAAAACCGGAAATCATTCAAAACACTCAGTATATATTGTTTTGAATAATTGGAAATTTGAGAAGATTGACGATACGAGTTGAACAGAAACAAACATACACAACTGGAAACATCAATACAGTAAATCAACATTTTTGCCAACCATGTTTTAACGAATGAATCTTGAAAAAATTATAATTTCATTATTTCTACTATGTATCCAGGGTTTTTATGTCTCCCGGTATTTAGATGAGTAACAACCACTTTTACTTCTTAAAAAAATACAAAAAGTGACATGTTCAGTTTGATTTGTGTATGAATTGTCTTGAACTAAAACGAGATTGATTTGGATTATCTTATTATAACTTATGGACTCACCTCTAGTATCGGATTTACTGCTTTATATACCAGCCAATCCATTAGTTGGGCCAGGAAAATATTTTCCAACCCAACGTTTGTTCATTTTATAGGCTTCTTACTTCCGATTGCTGAAAAATTTGTTCGTTAAATAAATGAGTGTAATGCTCACAAAAATCATATTGAAATCATCTTCATCTGGCTAGAATTTTTTCAGTCAATCCACTCGTGATTGGGTTGAGGTCGTTTCTATTTCGGATCTTCTACTATGAGAAGCTGGTTAGGTTGTGTAACCACGATGGTTATAACTGACTTCCGTATTTCTAATATCAAATTTGAAACACTACACTAGATCTAGATTCTAGAGTATATAATACTGAATGAATGAGTCCTATCGCTCTATGTATTCACAATGCCTATACAATTCAAAAAGCAACAAGTCTTTCGCTAAAATGTTGCGTCATGATTTTGGCATCTGAAGACAGAGGATATAATTGTAGTATGAAACGCATTCAGTTAACAGGTGTCTGTTACCGACGATGGTAGCACCATCATACACTTCCGAAGATAGTAGCACCACCATACACTTCATATCTGAGTATTTCGTTACCGATTATGAGATATCTATGAGTTGGCCGCCCATTCGTAGACATGAGAGGATGATTTTACTGTATGTTGGCACTGGAAGGTTGTTGCCAGTTATTGGAAAAATGATCTCATAGGTGGTCTATAGATCGGGGTGAACTTCCCTCAAGAAGACTCTATGTTCTGTGAGTAATCTGACAGAAATTCTGAATGTTGAGCTATTGATGGCTGCTCCGATCGAACCCTTCAACAATTTAAGCTGCATCAGAGTTGAGTATGTTGAAATCGACGGATTTGTCAATCTCCTTATTGTCGTCTACCTGTTTTCTGTATCTAGTGAGACTGAAGTCCACTTCAGTTTGAGGGGTTGTCCAAGGTGCTTCTAAAGTAGTACTAAGGAAAGAAAAGATGATCGAATGTCATAGATCTAGACCTGTTTAATGGAATCTAGACCTGTTCAATGGAACTGCTACCTTCTTTCTGCATCTGAAAGTTACACTCAACCAGGTTGCAATTACATTATAGTGGGCAAGATTTTCCGAGTTGGTTGAAACGGTAGCAGCATTCATTGAGGCGAGAAGCTGTCTTAGAAAATGTAAAGAAGGTTCTCCTGAAATGTTTGGAGATCATAACCAAAGAAAATCACGGCAAAAACCGGAAATCATTCAAAACACTCAGTNGTGTTCGTACTGTGGTTACTAATTGTAACATATTGTTGCCTATTTTCTAAAAATGATGAAATCCAGGAATGTGCTACGCCACGAATGCCGTATGAGTGTAACTTTGACAACAAAGCATTATGATTGACGCAGTCGAATGCCCTGCTGAGATCACAAAAAACCCCAACAGGACTCGGGAATTTTTCAAAATATTCATGAACTCGAAAAAAATTCCGGAAATAATTTGAGCTCTCGTGGTATTACTAGTAAAAATCTGGTCCGTAAAAGTCTTAACCAATTTATCAGTTTTCATTATTATTATCTGGAAAGAAAATTAAGTATGGAAAGTTTTCAAAGTGATATCCTTTATTCATCAAACAATGTGGATCTAGTGAAATTGAAATCACAGAATCCTACAAAATTTCCCATTCCTGTAAAATATAACAAAGGAATGAAAATAAATCTACGCATCGAAAATTATTTCATTGAATCCCAATTAGTGAAGCGAATACGGCCAGCTTCCGTGAAAATAATTATCAGTATTCGCAGTAAATGAATTGTTTTCAATTTCCGTTGCCATGAAATCAATTAACTCTGTTTCTGCAGTTTTCTGTAATATCCAAATGGAAAAAAATTCAGTCTGCAATGAACAATATCACTGATGGATTATTTTTCACCAGACTAGAATGCATTTCTTGATATCTGAATGAGAGTACTAGCTATGGCAATTTTTTTTTCATTCACAAAGATTCACTGAATTTTTATTTTCGATGAAAATATTCAATTGGTTCAGGCTTATATCAAGACGAAACACTCCTCTAGGTAGAACCAGTCGGGGTTTAGAAGTTATTTTACTCGTTTTTCCTCATCTTTTCGAATGATATTCATCTCGCCAGGAGCTGAAAACTCCACAACAAATTAATATCGTCTTGCTCTGGTGGTCGAGAAGGACTACATCAGGCTTATTAGCTTGTATGAGCCTGAGGGTGGGGAACGAATAGCTCCAATAAATTCGGCAATTCTCGTTTTCCAAAACAGATTAAAAACCCCCCAAAGCGTAGGGCAACACCGGTGTCTCGTCAATACCGTAAGAGTGTCGTAGATGGTAATATAGCACTCTTAGAACCGCGTTATGTCGATGGATATAGACCGAGAACGCATATGCTGGACATGCTGATAGCAAGTGCATTAGGGTCTCGAGCGCCTCGCGACCTTATGTCAGGAACCTCAATACCCATCACGCGACTGCGGTAGGCTAAGGTGTTGAAGACACCATCCTGGAAAGCCATGATGAACCCCTCAGTTTCCGACTTCGGCCCACTCGACCTGAGGAAAACGAAAGTCAGGCGCTTTGATAAGTCAAGGTCTCCAATATTATTGAAGCATTGGCTTATCCTTGTGTTTCCGCCGAAGTGAAGTGATCTCTGCGGCTTTTATTTGAGCTTTTTGCTGAACGAGTTCCAACTCAGTGACAGAGTTGTGATCATCTCGTTCAGTGTCGATTAGCGAGGCAATCCACCCCTATACTAATTCGTGCCTGTTGAATGTCGCATGTTTTGACGATTTTCCTGCCAGGTTTTCATCTGGGGAACGATGTTTCGAAATGTATTACACATAACAATAAACTTTCACCTACACGAATATCTGACATGAATGTGTTTCGCTAGGAGGAGGTTAAAATTGAATTACCAAGGATGCCATTGTGACAAAATCGAGGCTCTTTTATGTAAATTCCCCTGGATTCTCTCACGAACATATGGATCACTGAAATTTCCAAGACACTGATTAAGGCTGGCGTCAATATAATTCCACACATTCCTGATAGAAATAATTTGAACCACTGTTTTGAAAGATCACAATATAAAAAGGAAGGAGGAAGTTTAATCTTCCTCTTGAAGATGATCTCTTGGTGGTTGAAACACGTGTCGTGTTGTTAAAAATAACGGTTTGGTGTTGGGATAGAATTCCAGTAATATTCATTGCTACAGGTCTCACACTCTGTGACTTATCTAAGGCGTTTGACTGTGTCTCACAAGAGATGCTGCTGGCAAAGCTCGAACACCATGGGGTAAGAGGAACCCAACTGAATCTCGTAAAGTCCTATTCAACCAACCGTAAACAAGTGGTATCTGTCAACGGAATTACGTCGCTACGGGCACGTACTGATCATGGCGTGCCACAGGGATCCGTACTTGGGCCATTGTTGTTCACCATTTATGCCAATGATATATTTCATTACTTGTTTCCGGATATGTGTATTGCATTTGCTGACGACACTTCATTAATAAATTCGCATTATAGTCGACTTGTACTCAATGAACTTATGACGACTACTGTCTCCAGAGCAGAACTGTGGTTTACGACAAATAAACTCAAAATGAACAATGATAAGACCCAGCACATCATATCCTCCTCTAATAAAAACATTTCGAATGGATCCACTGGTAAACTTCTGGGGATAACGCTCGATGATGAATTAAAGTGGAATAGCCACATAAACCATCTATGCAATAAACTGTCTAGCCAACTAGACTGAAAAATATTGTGAACAAAGATGTGCTATTGACTACATACCACTCCCTCTTCCATTCGCATGTAAGCTATGGTACCATTTTATGGGAAAATTCTAGTCAGGCAACAAGTTGCAAAAAAAGGCATAGAGAATAGTTGAAGGTACGCGCTACGACCAACCTTGTAGGCCACTTTTCATCAAAAATCGAATAATGCCACTTCCTTGCATCTATATACATCAAACCTTATTGAATTGCACAGAAATAGGGGAAATCTAAAGTTGAACTCAGACTTCCACAACTATCCCACCTGAAATAATAGTCAGGTGAGGTCAAACAGGTTCAGACTGAAAATGTCTTCTTCCAAGTCTCCCAACTTGAATTTGTACAATAAACTTAATGAAGGCCTAACAAAGCTCAGCACGTATCTTTTCAAGAAAAAATTAAAAAAACTGACTGAACGTTGCTTATATTCAATAGAAGAATACATGAACCCCACACTTCACTAGTCCATCGCTATACTGTTACTGACATGCTACTCGTGTAAGTTATTCACAGTGTACTCAATAAACTTTAATTTACTTCACTTTACTTTACACCAATGGTTCGAAACATTACACCAAAAAAAGGTGAATCCAACCTCATTCACAAGTCAATAAAATAATCTCGGATAGTCAAGCGGCGTTGAAAGCTCTTGGCTTCTACCGAGCAACGTCTGAATTGGTAGCAAAATATCAAAAACGACTCTTTTCCCTTAATCGATTGTCTTCGGTCTGGATTCCTGGCCATACTGGCCTGGAAAGTAATAAGGCTGATGACTCCCTTGCAGAGCAAGGTGCTTGCAAGCAGCTTCATCGGACCAGAACCTGTCATTGGCATAGCTTCAGGCTTTGCCAAAAAAAGATTGGAACACCTGGATGGCAAGAAGATTTATGGACTTGTGGCAGAATCTTCCAGAATTTGCTCAATCCAAGGCGTTTATTCACCCTTCGAAACTTGATATCAAACAGTTGTGGGACCACAGCAAGGGATGAACTACGATATCTAACAGGCCTTTTTAAAGGTCACTGTCATTTGAATCTTCATATGCAGACACTCGGACTGTCGGAAGACAGTGTGTGTCGCCTCTGTTTGGAAACAGCAGAACACATACTTTGTGCCTGCCCCGCTGGAGACCGAATCAGGTTTTTAGATTTTTTGACAGAGCCGTACTTTTACCATCTAACCTGAAAGACCACTCACCAAATATAATGAGTAATTTTTTTGATGGTATCTTTTTGGCAACACTGTTTTTGACAGATCACGCGTGAATCGTGTCTTTAACAAGCAAAATTGGCGCATCTAGAGAGAAGACCAGCCACAAAGCATTGCAAGAGCTACCGATGCATCCCGAAAAAGTCACTGTTTGGTGTATCATCGGGCCGTACTTCTTTCAAGACGACAATGGCCAAAACGTTACTGTAAATGGCGAGCACTACCGTGTGATGAATGACGACTTTTTGTTGCCCAAATTGGAAGAATTAGACATGCCTGACATGTAGTTTCAACAAAACGCTGCCACATGCCAAACAGCACGCAAAACAATGGCCCAATTAAGAGCCGCCTTCGGTGAACAGTTTATCTCACGTTTGGGGCCAGTCAATTGGCCGCCTAGATCGTGTGATTTAACGCCTTTGGATTATTTCTTGTGAAGTCAAGTTAAGGCTCATGTCTACAGGAATAAACCAGTAACGACTGACGCTCTGGAAGCCAATATTGAAGCATTTATACGTGAAATACCGGTCGATATGTTAGAGAGAGTGTGCCAAAATTAGGTCTTGCGCATGGGCCATCTAAAGCGGAGCCGCGGACAACATTTGCATGAAATCATCTTCGAACATCAAATTATATTGATCTTTCTATCGATTCCAATAAAGATTTCATTATTTTTTCAAGTTTTTTGTGTTGTTTTGAAAATCAAATCTTAAACAAATTCCTGCTACTAATCGGCTTCGTTAAAAATCTGGGTTTATTTGGTCGAGTGTGAATAGGTGTGAGCCACAATAAACCCTTGCGGATTGCGGAATAGACCCACTTACTTTTGAGTGGGTCTAACCTTACCACAAAAAAGTTGTAAACTGATTTTAGCACACCCCACCACAATTCAGAAAACAGACTACCTATCTGAACATTTTAGCTAACTAAAACTTGAAGTTGATAGTGATTTTTCCAAAATAAAAAAGGATGTTAAGACAACTTCATTATCACTGTATAATTTACATGTTTTTTTCAGATAGGGTCTTTCAAGAAGTTTTGCCAGGGTGCGATACAATATTTGAATGACAAAATGCATTCCAAGAATTCCGATATAAAATGTAGCCAATGTGAATTTGTTTTGAATAATCTATAAGTTAACCCATTCGTGTGGGTTATTTGTTGTATCAATTTCAAAGTTTTTTCACCTGTTTCTTTCGTGAGCCTGACTATTAACTAACATCACCATCTAAAACATATAATACATTAATTTGGTTTCGTGTTATTACAACGATCTAAGTGATTTCCATCAAATCAGAACGAAACACGCAAGTTTCTTTTTGGAAAATCCAAGACCTTCCACGTTAATCAATATGGTCCTGAAAGGGATAGGATAGGGATAGGAATAGTGTTACACATATTCTTTTTTTGTGAATGAGTTGTTCATTGCTGTTTTTGCATTTCACCTTTCACAATCTGAAAAATAAACAAAGCTGAATCGATGAAGAATCTGCTCAAGTGTAATGAGGGAGAATATGTTTTAAAAACTTTCAAATCTGATACTTTAACCTTTCTATATCCCATTCCTCCCGATTATAATCACCTCCATACGGATAATTTCATTCAACAATCTTTATATCCATTTCTACGCCAGAAACAGAATTCATATCCGAAAATTCCAAAAGCTTTAACGACAAACAGAATCGTTTTGTCACATTAAGGCATGGTTTCGCTATAAACTGGTGACGATAACCTTCAGCAAAACATTATATTTGCCATTTATTTCCCATGAAACGACAGTTATGAAACATAAAATATTATTGAATGATAATGCTAAATAGACATCTACAACGGAAGCGTCTCTTAAAAAGGCTACCATGTTAACTATGTACATTTAAGAGAATAACGACTATTAGCGATATTGAACAGGTCAGACAATGACGCTTTTCGCTTCGATAAGTTTGTTGAGGGTTAAAATGGACACCAATGTATCTTGGCTCATTCATTTCGTTGGAATTGCAAAGGCTGCCTCTCAAAAGCTTGGAACACGGTTCCGAACCAGAAAACTGTACACACTTTAGCAACTTTTGATGCTTTATAAAGCTGAGATCTGACTTTCTTTGGAGTATTGTTCTGATGTATGAGCTCTGCCCCCAAACATAACCCGAAGTTGCTGGATTCCATCCAGAAAAGAGCCATCTGTCTGATTGGGGACGATAACATCACGTGCAACCTTGATATCCTGGAATATCGAAGAAAGGTTGGAGATTTGTCTCTTCTACAGATACTTTCACGGAAGGTGTTCAAGTGACTTGGCACATTTGATTCCACCAAGAGCGGTACATATCAGAAATACGCGTGGGACTGTGGCTGCTCATCGTTTTGAGGTTCAACTCAGTACACCTAGAACTCCACTGTTTGCGAGCTACTTCATCTGGAGAACTGCATTTATGTGGAATTAACTTCCTAAGAACGTATTTTCAAATGAATTTAATCTCCAGCGATTCAAAAGAACCTTTAGCATTAGGTATTGTGAATCTCGAACACATGGTGTCACCTATAAACAATGATATCGGCTTTATTAATTCAAACTATCTTCATTTTTCACATACAGGCATATTTTTTTACTTCATAGAATGCATTGTTTTTATTCATTGTTTGTATGTATCCATTATTCATTGCTTGTTTGTGAAATGGTGAGCCCAAAATCACAATTTAAATGATCCTCGCAAAAAATCCATCTCAATTCTGAATGAGGACCAACGGATTTTCAACTCGATAATTTTTGCAAAACAATCAAGACCAACTTCATTCTTCATCAGGAAACCAACTATTGTTAAGGACGGTTAAGATTTTTGTGAATATTTGTGTATAAAACGGTTCACAGTGTACAGAGTAAATAATAATTCGAACAAATCTATCAAGAACTAAAAAAAACAGTGTCGAATAGTTCGGAAGTATATAGTTTGACTTGGAGGTTCTTCTACTAAACAGTATGTTGGCAAAACGGAAAAAAATTCTCCAAAAGATTGAAAGAACATAGACGTTGTTTATTGAATCAGAATAGCAAGTCAACATTTGCGAACTATCTTTTGGAAGAGTGGATGAGGTCAACCATGATTACCCCGTTTACATTTGGGAGAAAAAAGTTCAATACTCTGTGTTTTTAAAAGTTTGCAACTTATGTTAAATTTTGTGTCCATTATATCTTCAATTCAATTAGTATGTTGCCAAACATCGTTAAACTTTATTAGGTGGATAGTAAAACTCATTATTTTCAAATTTCTATAATTCATAAGAAGCGCAATGTAGAAATTGACATAGTTTGCACTGAATACGCCTGAAAAAACTTCTGTCTAGTGGGACATTTGTCGCGGTTTTGTAAATTTTAAGGTGCAAATCTTCAAATATTGTATGCCTTAAGAGGCTATTGTGCAATCGACGATAATGAAGGCCACATTATTGTTGAGGTCTCAATTTTCAAAAAACGTTTGAGTCAATAATGAATACACCTTTTATATCTAAACCTGAATCATGGAACATGAATGAGAATTTTTCTCTACCGGAAAATTACCTCATTTCCAATAAGATACTACGTACTTTCTCTTAGAGATGGTGTTATGGAACCATACGGTTCCATAAACACCATCATTCTTATATCACTTTTGTGGTTGATGATCAATTTGAATTGAATTGAATTGAATTTATTGTTATAATAGAGTCGGTAGGTTGGCCAACACGTTTACCCGATTTGTTTGAAGGTGTTTAACAATGTTTCGTGGTGTATTTGGACTTTCATTGTCTAATATAATTTTTTTTTTTCATCTACTACAAGAATATATTAACATTGAGCAAGTTTTGAAAAGTTTTAAAGTAGCATAATTCAGAATCATTTCGAATGTATTATTTTATTCACCCCTTCCTCAGGGACAATTCATTATTTCGCTCTCGAGGGAGTAAAAGTCCGTACTTCCAGAAACTTCTGTAAGCCTATTGAATAGCATAATTTTCTTGGCAGATCAAATTAGCAATTCCTATAAAGAACAAGTGATTTTCTATTGATGAACATACTTTCTCATTCGAACTAATCCTGTATAATAGGTATATCATTCGAAATAGGATATTGGAATGTTTTCTCGCTAAAGGTTGAAATGCGATTTCCAAACCGATAGCTTTTCATTGTTACGAATATAAATTGTATTTGCACTCTCACGTCTAAATTTGAATTTACAACTTGAAACCGAATTGCATGGATACACAGCACATACCTGAAACTCATGTTGAACGATAATTCCATACAATACAATATTTATTCTATTCGGGGGATGGGAAATATATGATGTTTTTGAAGTTGTTAGATAGAACCCAAACAGATCACGTCACTTTTAGAGGTCGATTGTTGTTGTTTCTGTTGACCAATAATCACCTTCAGAATTTTCTTTCTTTTCCATTATCACAAGTTTTTTCAAGGATTCCACATAAACGCATTTCTTCACTATGCAAGGAAGGGTTGCAAACTCAATTATTTGGAATTCATAAGCATAAACATTGCGGATACAACCTGTTTTCAAATCAGGGTATCCACATTGTCACAAGTAAACAAAATTCAGGTACTCAATTGAACTAAGTACCTGTAATATACCTACAGTGGTGTTATATAAGGGCTAATGTAATCAATCATTTTTAGTTCAATGTGTTAGTTTGAATATGTTTTTATAGGACGAAACTGCAATAACGTTAGTTACAAATAAAAGTGGTAAAAAACATAGAAAGTTTTAATTCTCTTTTCACATATACTACACTGTAGACTTTCCATTTCATCCTTCTCTGGCTCTCTCTTTATAGTTTCTCTTTATATTTCTTCCGCTGAGTTCCCCTCCCTTTTCCATTTTCCCTCCTTTGCACTGTTTATTAATCTGGAATGTTCCACTGTATATGCATGTTATTGTATTTTGCGGCAGCAGTGAGGCATAAATAGGCAAATGCTCAATTTCAACAAATGGTATCAGTGCTTATCGGAATCAAAATGAATTCCACTTTCACCAATAGTCAATATTCAACCCCAACTGTTATAGGTTCATCCTTGTGGAAGGTACAGGCACAACACGGTCGTCTTCATCCTCGCAAAGGAGTACAACCTGAAGAACCTCCGCACAATTCACAGGCTGGACCGACTAACCAGTGGCCTTTTGCTTTTTGGAAGAACTCCCAAAAAGGCTAGGCAAATGGAACACCAAATCAGGAATAGGCTTGTTTTGAAGGAGTATGTTTGTAGAGTTGAAGGGGAATTTCCCGAGTGAGTACAAATTGAAGAGGTTTTTACCCATTCATTTGGAACCAAAAACGATAGTGTACAGTTTTACAATAGCATTCTGTTTAGCTAATGAGTATAAGAAAACTCTACTTACAAAGCAACCATGATTGATAATCAGTTCAACTATCATACATTTTTTATTTTTGCATAGTTCTATAATGTGAATGAACATTTACTTCAAATTTTCTGAAGGAACAATTCGTTCAGGTCAGTCTCAACTTTCCTACACTGTAGGTTTATGGACTGACATCCATCACCTATTTGGCATCCCGTCAGTGCAACATGAAGTCGACGATTTTCCATACTTGAAAATCGAAATAATTTCGGAGTATCATTCCTCGAACAAGGCTGAATCGAACGACACACAACGTATTCGTCATTACTCCATCTGGCCTAAACGAATTGTTTTTTAAATAATTTACAGCAAACCTTCACCTATGCCCCCTTACTATATGTGAACATTTACTTCAAGTAAAACCCCATATTCATTTCGTTTTTGTTTTTCAGTGAAGTAATTGAATGTAATCAACCTATAGAGGTGGTTAGTTACAAAATTGGGGTCTGCAAGGTTTCTCCAAAGGGCAAGGATTGTACAACCCTCTTCCAAAAACTAGGCTACAATGGAAAAACTAGTATAATTTTGTGTAAACCCAAAACAGGAAGGATGCATCAGATAAGGGTGCATTTGCAATATTTGGGTGAGTTGTGATCCAAAGAATTACATCTATAAATAATAATGTTGATGAATCACGGAGGGATAAAATAGTTACAGAACAGGTTATTAATACATAAGGATTCAGAGAAATCAAAAATTGAAAGAGTAAATCAAGGTTGCTTCAGTATCGAATGTGTATTTTGAGTCTGTTTTTTGAAGCTGAACGATGTCAAAAAAGGTAAAAACTTGATAAAGAAATAATGCAAGTTTAAATATACTGATGGTATAATAGTCTGATAATATGAATGTACGTCATGGAGCCCCGCCAGGTTCAATTCTCGCCCCGCTGCTCTTAATTATTTACATATCTGACTTCTCTAATGTTCTTAAGTTCTTCAACATTCATACATATGCAGAAGACACTAACTTGCACTGCTCCGATAATGATCACGAAACATCGCGCAATAATGGTATAAAAAGTCTTGTTCAGATTTTCAAGCACCACTGCCTGAACTACAATACTAGTAAATGATCTTCAATAATTTTTGGGGAATCCAAAGATTGTGGAAGGGTCATAGATAATACTCATTTTCATATTGATGAATATTCTGTTGAATTGACTGACAAGATAAAATGCTCAGGACTTCATATAGACTATAACCTAAGATTTGTTCATCAAGTCAATACCCCTATTCAAAGTTCTTACGGTATACTGAAACATCTGTATTCAAACATACACTATTTCAGTAGGTCACTCAAAATTACCCTTTCAGGCGTACTTACTCTATATATGTTTAATTATTGCGATGTCGTCCATGACCCTTTTCTCGATTCCTCAGCATCTGCAAGAATCCAGAAAGTACAAAACGCCTGCATTAGACTAATATCCAGGCTCAATTTCAGAGATTATGTGACCCCTTCAATCAATCAATTGAATTGGTTAAAAATGCAAAACAGAAAAGACTTGCATTTCGCTTGTTTCATTGACAAACTGATGCAAAAAAAACAACGATTCATTTGGTTAAAAAAACTTTTTTCCAGACATTAAATACATCCAAGAAACCTTAGATTTGATAATGATTTTGACATGTTGACTGTTTCCCTGACTGTTTCCCTGTTTCTGTCTGATTTCAGGAGAACATTGTATACCTGATAATAATTGTATGATACTGAGCTATTTTTTATAGGTCATCCGGTGGTCAACGATCCTCTTTACAACCACGAGGTATTTGGTCCTTTGAAAGGAAAGGGTGGAGACCTCGGAGGTAAAACAGACGAAGAACTAGTCAGAGATCTGATTCACATCCACAACGCTGAGAACTGGCTGGGAATGGATGGAGACAGTGAACTGTCTATGTTCAATTCTAGAAAGTCAGATTTAGATGACTCTTTGGTCGGACCTATAGTGCCTAAAGGTGAGAAAAATATATTCATTGATATTATTTATGTTTTTTCAATGTCATGTTCGTCTTTCAAGTAACATTTTCACTGAACAATTCACACCTATTCATTTCGCATTCACTTCCATAAATTATCAGCTAGCTTGTATGAGTTTGTATGAGAATTGTAATGAAGTTGATTCTACTTTGTGTTCCTTTTCATTGAACATCAATAATTCAATTCGAATTGTTTATGTACATTTGTTGAACCAAGGAAAAACGAATCTCAAGAGTTTTCCAACTCTATCTCTCTTTGCCTCTTGGTCACCTCTTGGCCAAAAGGTACAGCTAGTACACCACTCAATTTTTTAAGGACAGAACACAGCGATTCACATTGGATTTGAATCGCTGGAGATTATATACATTTACAAAAACGTTCTCGGTAAGTTTATTCCATATAAACGCAGTTTTTCAAATGACAGAGTTCTTGAACAGTGGAGTTCGAAGTGTACTGAGTTAAACCTCAAAACAATGAGCAACCAGAGTCCGTAGCGTATTTTTTATATGTATCGCTCTTAGTGGAATCAAATGTGCCAAGTCACTTGAACACTTCCCTTCGATGTTCCAGACTATCAAGGTTGCAAAGTCGCATCTCCAATCAGGCGTATAGCTCTTTTCTGGATGAAATCCAGCAGCTTCAGGGTATGTTCAGAGGTGGATCTCCATACATGAAAACAATATTTCAAATGAGGTCAGATTTAAGCTTTATAAAGCATCAAAAGTTGCTGAGGTGTTTACAGTTTTCTGGTTCGGAACAGAGTTCCAAACTTTTGAGAAGCAGCCATTGCAATTCCAGCGGCATGATTGTGCCAAGACATATTCGTGTCCATTTTGACCACGAACAAACTCATTGAAGCAGAAAGCGGAACTGTCTGTCCTTACATTATTATATCCGGTTCGGAGACATTTATCTTTTTGGAGAAAACCGATGCCAGGGTTTTTGTGGCATTGAATTGAACCTGGTTACTTTCACACCAATTCAATAACTTCTAGATCCTCATTAAGATATGCAACCTCCTGCTGACGGTGAAGATGTGCATCCACAGCCGATGTCCAAGAATCCAGATGGAATGATGAAACTAGTGTGCTGTTGTCAGTAAAGCAATATATTGGAAGGTATCAGTGCAATACCAAAACTGAGAAATGTTATATCATATTCTAATAAACTTAACATACTCTATGGTTGTTGGTAATATATGTTGGTAACACTGTCGAGTTTATAGTTTTTTTAGGTTTGGGGCAGGTCAGGGGAGTGGTTGATGTCGACATACTGGCTTTTAAACATTTGAGTAAGCAAATAAACCAAAATACGACAAGAAAATGTTTTTCTACGTTGACTTCATAAATGTGCTCAGTTAGAGTACTTTTCTGATTATCCACAACATAATCCATCTCACCATTTGGATGATTTGTTCAGTGAAAGGAACTGCTAGTAACAGACTAGATGAAAGGATGAAAAATCACAAAGAATTGAAAATAAGAGTTTATTTGATTATATTACGCAATAAGTTTGTTGCGAATGATGATAAATTGACTGGAGCTTTCCTCAAAACAGTTTACTGTAACGCTATTCTTCAGTATTTTCCTGAAGGTACCAAAAACTTGTGTTGATCCAACATAGAGAAATCGGTAACTATTTCATATAAATACGGACAGTTCCAAATGAAAATCGATCCGAAGAAATGTGTTGTATTGTCGGTTATTGGACACTTTTCTAAAGATACTGTTCGAACAATTAGGAAGGCTTCTTCGCGATCAGAAAAACACAGTTGAAGGTTGTTTTGTGAACAGATTTCCCAAGTTCGTTGCTGTATTCTACGTAGTTCATCTTGCCCCTTCTTATTTCTTCAAAATAATCCTTCAAGTATTCTTCTTTCTTCTCGGCGGGTATCTTTCTAAAAATTGGGTCTATTGCAAGAAAGACTTCTGAAATATATAAGAAACAGCGATTAGGTTGGATGGGCTTCTGATGCAATAAGGTGTATAAAAGATTTGAACACATGAAAAGCACTGGATGAGTAATATAAACGTAGATAAATTGTCATGACATTTTTTTAAAACAGTTTGGTTAGTTTCATGGAGGACATGTCCAAGTCAACTGTCAGTTGTCATGTCAATGTAAAGTGTGAATTGTAATAAAGTGTTCATGGAGCATAGAATTGTAATTCAAGAAATGTCACACAGAGTGAATACGTGTATCAACAGTACTCTGGAGGAACATTTCAAGATTTGGTAGATCTTCCGCCATTACAGCAGAGCACAAAGTATGTGCTCTGCTCCCCTCTGCGGGGGAGTCAGCAGACTCCCCCGCAAAGGAGGATTGTCTCCAGACCAGAGACAATCAGTTAAGTCTTCGAGGGAAGTCGCTTCCAACGCCGCTTGACTGTCCGAAAATATTTTTATTGACTTGTGTATGAGGTTGGATTCTTTCAATCTCTGTCCTGGGTCTGCGACTGAAAACACCTGCACCAGAACAAAAAGGTGTTTTTGATCCATCAGTGAACCAACTTTTGTTTAAGTGCAATTCAGTAAAAATGATGTCTAGACCTTTTATGTTCCTTCTATAACTCATACTGAGTGAAACTTTGAATATGTGGGTTATTTCTAGGAAACTTGTGTATGTGAACTATTGGAATGACCAAATAGTAATGATTATCAATGTTGTTAAAATAGAACCTAGGTATTAGCTTACAAGTGTGTTGCCGTAATGAGTGTGTTTTCATTATTGTCTCAAATTCTCTGTAGACTACTCAACTCAATTCGCAACAGTCCATACCAGTTTTTTTTTTGAAGGAATTGGTAGGTCATTATTGGGATAAAATGTCTAGCAATAATTTTTCCAATGGAAATTGACCGACAATAGAATTGTTAGCATCCTTACCTTCGAAATTTTTCTCGGTGGGGAATTCAATAGTTCGTTCTTCGCAACTTGTTTTGATATCCACGAATCCAGCCTCGGTAAATGTTTGTATCCAATCCTTCAAAGGATTTTCACTATAAAAAAAAGTTGATATATGTTTTTCATGACCATATGGAGCCCATTTTGGATTTCTTGATAAGTTATGAAAGATATCGCTAACTGGACTAACTTCTGCGAAAGAGGCAAGTATTTCACCACCTGGTTTCATCATCTCGAATATATTCTGGATTGCTGTCCTAAAATAATGTCTCAAGAATACCGTGAATTTATTCCGTCGAAGTGAACAATACAATACCTGACATTCCACATCCAATGCAGACATAGTAAAGCGAAAACATGATCAAACTCGTTACTATAACCGGGAAATTCCTCCTGAATATCGCAGTTCACAAAAGTTATCTTGGGATATTTGTCATTGGGAAAATTGGCTTGCGCTACGGCTGTAACTCCTTCGATGTAATTGATTCCAATATAGTGCTTGAAGTTCTTCGGCAACAAAGGTATCAACAAGTCCATCGTGAGAGTTCCATCCCCAGGCGAGATTTCTAGAATTTTTTCTCCACATTTCCAACTCAATAAATGGAAATATTTGTTCAGAGCGTGCGAAACTTCTCTTCGCTGAAGAGAATGTCTTTTTCCATAAACCTCCATCGTCACGGCAGTCTTAACAGTTTAGATGATATTCATTCGTGTATACTTATGTGAGGGAATACCAAATATGCATATATTGATTGCATTAACATAGTCTAATTTGAATTGAATACACTAGTCAACATCTTCAAAAACGTGGATTTTGAAAATCAGCCGTCGGGATTCAATCCGTTCGGAGTAATGTCTGAAAATTGTTTTATTTCTGACCGGGATATTATAAGCTTATATCGTCATAGTTACGCTATCAATAAAGAGGGTCATAACTCCCTTAGGACATTATAGATTTTATAATTCCCTCTACCTTTCACAAGTAGAAATAAATAGAAATGAAAACTGAACCATATTTTATTTATTCACGTCATTACAAATAATAAATGTACAATTTTGAAATGTTCCCTGAAAATTACNTATGTTAGTTTATTTTGAAGAGTTGTCAAGAAGATTGAAATCATCAACATTATGGTCTCAGTACTCGATGCTGAGGAGTACCTTGATTATTAAAAACTGTGTTATATCAAAATACGTAAAACTACGTGCCTTTTCAAAACACAAATCTGAAAAATATGCTCCAAAACAGTCAAAAACATTAACTTCTGAAGAAAATCAACAATTTTTAAAAGGTGCACCTGAAGAAAAGTATTTGCTAATAAAGGTATGAATTGAAATTTTTTAAATTGTTATCGAAAAATTAATGTTTGGTTTTGATTTCAGGCTGCTTTAGCTATTGGCCTTACAGGGGCATGTCGTTGTGATGAACTTCGAAAATTAAAAATTGATGACATGGAAGATCTTAATTCGGCCCTTTTAATAAAATTACCCGATTCTTAAGCTAAGATTCCTAGAAATTTCACAGTCACAGGAGAATTCTACCAAATTTACAAAAAATATGTGAAGCTTCGACCATGCACAAATGAAACACGTTTTTTTTTAATTACAAAAGTAGCAAATGTACGGAACAGCCTGTGAAAATAAATAAATTTGACACCATGGCGAAAGAAATAGCGAAATTTTTGCAAATACAGAAACCTGAATTATCTCCTGGCCACTGTTTCCGAAGGTCATCTGCGACTATTTTAGTTAATGCAGGGGCAGATTTTTCAACTTTAAAACGCCATTGGGTTGGAAATCCAGCAATGTTGCTGAATCTTATAGCTACAACTCCATATCTAACAAAATGAAAATTTCAAAAAGTATAGTAGAATCCATTCAGTCTCCAGCGCTATTAGAACCTGAACACAACAATGCTGTGGAAGCTCACGTTTCTCCATCAACTTCAACTAATATTTCAATTACCGAAAACATGTTGAAACAATACGACCTACCAGGAAGTACTTTACAAAATTGTTCAAATATAACTGTTAATTACTATTTTAAATACAATATAAAAATGAGTTAATGACATACAAGTTTTATTATATATGTATTTTGATTTTCAATACTTGAAAACAACGCAATCATAGAAAAAGTACATATGAAGTACAAAGTACAAATGACATATTTCTCACTTGTTGTACAATATACTATTTTCGGCTTCACTGAAAATATCCCCACACTCCCTTCAATAGATCGAAAAATAAACAATGCTGAATCATATACAATAATTTGATTGCCAAAAGTGTTGGATGAATTTTGGAAACACACCCTGAATCTTTGCATTATTCTACAATACGACAATGCTGGCTTCCACACACCAGGTAACAAATTCAATAGTGCCGGTTATTCACCAGGTTTGTCGACCGTATTCTGCAGGTATTCATGCCTGACGTTTCGTATACAACTGCAATCAACATTATCAAAGGCGACAAAGTAATATTCCATCGGTCCTCATAACTCTTCCTACATTATTAGGTTAGGATAGGTTAGGTTAGGTCCAAACCCGCAAGGGTTTATTGTGGCTCACACCTATTCACACTCGACCAACTAAACCCAGCTTCTTAACGAAGCCGATGGTGAGTGGTCAGGTCAGATGTTAAGATGTGAGATGTCAGATGTTCGGCTCTGCCGAACCTGATTCGGTCCCCAGCGGGGCAGGCACAAAGTATGTACTCTGCTGTTTCATCATCTTGCAAACAGAGGCGACACACACTGTCTTCCGACAGTCCAAGTCTCTGCATATGATGATTCAAATGACAGTGACCTTTTAGAAGGCCTGTTAGATATCGTAGTTCATCTTCTGCTGTAGTCCCACAACTGTTTGATATCAAGCTTCAAAGGGTGAATAAACGCCTTGGATTGAGCTAATCCTGGAAGATTCTGCCATAAGTCCATAAATCTTCTTGCCATCCAGGTGTTCCAATCTTTGTTTGGCAAAGCCTGAAGCTATGCCAATGACAGGTTCTGGTCCGATGAAGCTGCTTGCAAGCACTTTCCTTTGCAAGGGAGTCAGCAGCTTCATTACCTTCCAGGCCAGTATGGCTAGGAATCCAGACCAGAGATAATCTGTTCAGTCTTTCTATCGAGAAGAGTCGTTTTTGGCAATTTGCTACCATTTCAGACGTTGCTCGGTAGAAGCCAAGAACTTCCAACGCCGCTTGACTATCCGAGAATATTTTTATTGATTTGTGAATGAGGTTAAGTTCTAAATGTTTGGGCGGGAATTTCAGGTGACCACACCATAAGACCTTTTTTATAGATGGTAATTTGACTAGTGATAAATATTTCGATATGTTGGAGAATCGAAGAGCACCGTGCATCAATAGAGCGATTGAGGAGAATATAAATATTCAAAAACGAACCAGTTTTTCAGCAGGATAGTGCACCTCCTCATTATTCAGCTCCAGTGCGACAATTTTTGGATGATCCTTTTCCTGGTCGCTGGATTGGCAGAAAAGTTCCTTCAGAATGGCCACCAAGGTCTCCGGAACTCACTTATGTATATTTCTTTCTATGAGGTCATTTGAAGTCTAAAGTGTGTGAGATAGAATCAACAACATCAGAAGAGTTAACAGAGAATATCATGAGGCATTGCAGAGAAATAACTCCCGAGCTGAGGTGTAAGGAATCGTGCCGACAGCTGAATGGCCGCAGAGTGATATGCGTTTACGAACGATCCTTGGGGAACCGGGCGAAACCTCATTATAATCAGCCTTCCTCTGGTAATGCGGGGCTCTGCCAGAGGTGACCAACTCTTTCCTTGCTACTCGTGGGAACACACATATATGAACCAAACACAAAAACCGACACACCAAAAACTAATCCCGAGGCTGGACAGAACTGCTCACCTCAATCTTTGGCGGTGGCTGGCGATGAACAGAAATGTCCACCCCAATCTACCGCTTGGAATGAGGCTGGACATAGCAGATCACCTCGTGATGTAATACAAAGGCGGCGCATTTGCGGCGCCGAGGCCAAAGGGAGAAAGAAAGGGAAAGAGGCAGGAGTGGCAGCAACTATAACTGCATCCACCTCCTCCTCCCCCACTCCACCTCCAATAGCAAGGGCGCTTCCTGCGGCGGGCGCCAAGGCAAGGCAAGGAACCGGCTGCCCCTGCAGGAAAGCGCCCTCACTTGAACGCCTCCACTAGGTGAACCACAGGAAGGTTGAAGAAGCCGCGTAATGAAAATAATGTCACTGCACCTTCCAAAACTTTCGCGGAGGCCGCCGTGAATTACCTCATGGTTGCCAAAGAGAGTGTGTGTTCGGCGAGTCTTGGCCTACACCTGCCGATGTAAAGGAAATGTCTCCCCGTGATCTGTCTACCTTCCTGGAAAGGACAGGATGGACGATGACCTAGGAGGACAACTCTTCGGGAAGATATACAATGGGTCACATGTGACGTAAGTGCTGTGGGCTTACAATCACCCTCCCTACTATACTTATACATATAACTCCCAAGATTCTCAACCATGTGAGGGCGGGAAGTTCGTTTGTACCATTGTATGGAAGTTGCTGGAAACGTTTTTGGACATTTTGTTCTTCTCATTCAATTAATAAAAAAACTTTTTTTATTGCTTCCATATTTATCTCTAGAACGAATATTCCAAAATGTGGCCTCCTGTATAATGGGGAATGTTCCTCAGTTTGGGTTATTACAGCAAATGCAAGTTTGAACAAAATTAAGTTGAGTTTAATTCATGAGTTTTTCAAATTCACTTCGAAAAGTATTCAAATTGATGTTTCAAATGTTGGGTTTTAATTTTTTAAAGGATTTGTTTCTGATTCACATATTGGCAACAGCGCCTATATCAAGTTGAAATAATTCATATGTACCTAGATATTCTACTTTTAAAAAGGAAAATTATCTTTATAGATCAACAATTAAGGCAAAATATAAATTATAGTTCAATACCACCTCCACAAGCCACATAAACAACAGTTGTTTTGTTATTTACTCATATAGAGGAAGATGGGTTAGATGCACAAAATGTCATATGTCACAGAATGTCTCGGAAATCGGAACATAAGTAAACAGAACAGCACGCCTCTGAAATATGTCATCTTTGTTTGTCTCATACTGGTGACAAATTCATTGTCCTTTATCAGCCAAGTGGTGAAATAGAAACGAACCCTTTTAAATGATGAATGCATTATTTCATTCCTCTTTTTCAAGTATTTAAATAATTATTTCAAGAAAAAGGTTGAAATGATAAGTTTAAAATGCATTGTTTTAGAGCTCTTTTATAAAAACTACTTGATTTTCGTCAGGAGGAACATTCCCCATTGTTGACCTGTTTTTTTTTCCTGCAAAGTTATTCAGAGTGGCTCATTTTCAACTCAAATCACGAACCATGAGCTTCAGATCATATGTTTTATACTTTGTTGAAATCTGTTCATTATGGAGCATCTGATAATGAGAAACAATATAGAATGATCCATTAAAAAAAATTGGTGACATGCTCTGGGAGTGCGATAGGGAAAGTAACAACATCAAGTGTAAATATGTCAAAATGTTTCCCCTTGTATACCATTGTTGCCGTGTTTTTTTATTTTTCCTGAAAATCATTGTACCAAAAGTTATTCAGGCTGGCTCGTTTTTAATGTAACGCACTGTATATTGTTTACCCACTATTTTTCATATGATCATTAGCATCGAAATAACCTAAACTAACGTAATTATTCCCATTAATGCCTCATTCAACCTTTAGGCTAGACTCGTCATTTACATAGAAAGGGGTTATTATTTTTTTTGACTCATCTATGGTTGAGTAAACAATAATGAATTAACATAATTTCAAAGTTATGCAAATGAAACTTTCACCCAGTATAATTTTTCAGATGATTCTCGTTACTATCGCATCGAAATTCATGGCCGAATTTTTTTGTATCATGAATCGTAAAAACGTTATTTTTGTTTCAGATCCAATCCTAGCGGACGAAGAAACCACTTCAGGATCAAGAGAAGCATCACCATGCGAAGAACAAACGGAAAACGCGTCTTCGATATCCTTGCAATCTTCCAGAACTTCTCTGAGTACATCCAGATCCGTGGAGGTGAAAGTGACGGTAGCGACGCAAACGGGACATGAGACACCAGATCTCAGTTTCAATCTGGACAAAATGACAGTAGACAGGCACTGCTACGAGTGTAAAGTTAGATACAGGGACCCCAAACCCCAAGATTTGGTCATGTACTTACATGCGTGGAAATATCAAGTAAGACTAAGGGAAATTTTCAGTGAAAATTTTGTTTTCTTGGAAAAAAGAGCTTTTCGGCTTTCTGTTGGAAGAAACTTTCAAAAAAAGTTCTTTCATAATAACTACTCAATATGAACATTGATTTTCACGAAAATCACTTTTTCCTAATCAGTTTATACTCCAAACCTTCATTATGGAATTGAAGCAGTAAATATATACATTCATACGGTTACATCAATATCTTCCGTCTGGTATTTTTCATCCTGACGTCGCTAGCACGGATAGCTAGCTTCTTCGGAGGTGCTTCAATCTCGGATATTTATATCCAAGTCCGAACTAAGAATATTCCCTGAAAATATTCTCGTTTCATCTGAAATCAAACTTCCGTGGCTTTCGACACATTTCATTGAGAGAAACAAAAATGTCCTCAAATTTTTTTCGTTGGCAAGGCTTAAAAATAAATATTTAGGAAAATTGCCGATAAATCAGTCTACTTTCATGTTTCTGTAAAAAAATAATGGAAATTCCATTTCATTCACGGGGAGATAAATAGTCAAATTTTGTCACTACGGATGGACATGAATATTGCCATCGCTCGCTATTGTCCTGGCCGGAGGCCTTTCAATGGAACATCTTCCCTCTATCTATCGCCACCACTGTCAAGGGAACCCCTATTCTTTCGAATTCACCCCCCTCAACGTGCCGCCGACGCGTCACGTCGACCACACGAGAGGGCGAACTAGCGGGGGCGGAAGACCCTTTTTTTGTTTCCCAAAATAACATTTACAATTATGATTACAATTTGCAATTGATTACTCTAACAAAATAAAAATGAGTTCTAATAATTATATACATAGCTAGATAGCACAAGAATATCCATGATCACCATGATTGGGGAGACCGCCGTCTGCCCTCCAGTTTCGGGCACACCGTAGCCGCGGAAACATGGTAGTTCCGGGCCCAGGTTAAACTTGGCAAGGTATCCCGGAAAGTTACCATGTCCCGTAAGCAGCTGGGTGGCCTTGCGCGACAGATTCAGTGATCCATGCCCGACTGTTCTGCAGAATCTGTAGAACAGCCGCCCAGTCTCTCCCGTGTCCCAGTCCCTCTGCCACTGTGGTAGTTCCGGGCCCAGGTTAAACTTGGCAAGGTATCCCGGAAAATTACCATGTCCCGTTAGCAGCTGGGTGGCCTTGCGCGACAGATTCAGTGATCCATGCCTGACTGTTCTGCAGAATCTGTAGAACAGCCGCCCAGTCTCCCCCGTGTCCCATTCCCTCTGCCACTCTGGTAGTTCCGGGCCCAGGTTAAACTTGGCAAGGTATCCCGGAAAATTACCATGTCCCGTTAGCAGCTGGGTGGCCTTGCGCGACAAATTCAGTGATCTATGTCCGACTGTTCTGCAGAATCTGTAGAACAGCCGCCCAGTCTCTCCCGTGTCCCATGAAAAGACATAATGCCATACTTAGAATTCTAATAATTTGCCCCTTCAAATAAAGAAGTCCAGGTTGGCTTTGACATTTGTAGTATACTTCCTATTTTGGTTGTTCCAATTATTTTATCGTTTTCTGATAAGTCCATTTCAAATGGTAATATCTCGGAGAATACTCGTTCAATTTATTCGAAATGAAAATCCTTTGAATCAATGTTGTTTCGACAACCTAAGAAACGCGGATTCACTTCGTCAGCACAGATGTTGTGTGCTAGGAATTCGATGACGTCGACGAGCGCCGATTTTGCCTGTTACTGGCGAAAGTTCTACCGGTTCTACTGCAGGTTTTCATGTCTGACGTTTCGTCTACTGCTGCGGTAGACATTTTCAAAAGCGATGTGGTAACGGTCGTAATACCCGAGCTGGTGTTCTGGTTCTTGTTCCTGTTGTATCCAACGCACTAACTGCTATTTCTGTACTGGGCGCTCAATTCATATCGTTCTTGGGTAGTAATTTTGGGTACTGTCGAGTATTACTGGGTCTTCGAATGAGATAATGTGGATACCTTCTTTTTTGAGAGCATGTTCGGCTGAATTGTTGGTTTGACCGAGGCGACAGTTTCTTTTGTGTTCGGATAGTTATTAAGGTACTTGAAAAGATGACAAAAGGTTGGCGATAGGTCTGGGGAGTATGGTGGGTGACGCAGAATTTCGAGGCTCAATTCGATCAATTTTTGAACGGTGTTTTGTGAAACATGCGGATGGGCAGGATCGGACCTCTTCTGTAGACCAGTACCGGTTGCTACTGACGTAATTGCGTCGATTTCCTTACAATAGGATTCTGCTCTGACGGTTTGGCCCGGTTGCAGAAAGTTATAGTGAATAACATCAGCCGCTGACCACCATAGACTAACCATGATATTTTTTGGTGAGTTTTCACCTTTGGGAGGTGCCTAGGTGGCTCATCGGTGGCCAACCATTGTTCTGGATGTCTCTTTTGTCGTAGAGGATCCAGAGAGAGAGAGATGACAATTTTGTCTATCGTTCACATCGTGGGGACCCACTATTCAAACTTTTTTTCTTTACAATAAGTTTCAAACCATCAGACACCGCATTGGAGCTGACGCTCAGTTCTTCCGTTATCCCACGCACCATTTGTAATAGATCAGTCTCCACCAGGGTACTAAAAATCCTCATCCTGGATAACTGGAGGTCGACCACTTCGAGGCTTATCTTCAAAGCTAAAATTTGGTATCAACCATAGTTTAATCATCAACTATCTCCAAAATCGTAACAGTGTCGTCAGATATAATGGTATTTACTTTGATCCCTATGAAATCAACTTGGGTGTCCCACAGGGATCAAACTTGGGGCATGTGCTGTTCGTTTTATTCATCAATGATCCAACATCATGTTTACATATTTCTAAAAGGCTCCTTTTTGCAGATGATTTCAAATGTTTTAAAAAATTTAAACCGTCAGAGATTGTGTTGCACTTCAAAAAGACATTGATGGAATACATAATTGGACCATTGAAAATAAATTATACTTCAATATTGATGAATGTAATATCGTTACTTTTTCTTTGTGGAAAAACCCCCATTGAATTTAGTTACAAAATTGTTACAAAATCAGTTAGAAAACAGAAAAAACGAAGTGAAAGATCTTGGGATTATTTATGATAGGTAACACTTTGTCTTTCTCGAAACATTTTGATGAAATTTGTAGAAAGGCTAACAAAATGTTGAAATTCAATATAAGATCTAGTTATTTGTTTATTTGTTATTCGTTTCCCGATAAAATATCTCTATATCAATATCACACTTGTAAGACCAATATTAGAATTCAGTAATTCCTTCTCAGGTTTCAGATATGATGTTATTGATTATTTATTAGAAATATAACTGTGATCGTAGAGAATAAGTTTGAAAATAAATATTTCAGTGTACGTGTATAGAAGTAAGCTCACACAATTCATTTGCAATAAGAATTTCCATGTGATTAGGTTGTTAAGTCTGTATGAAAAATAAAATAAAAATAAAATAAAATCTCCGGAACGAAATTCAGCAAACCAACGTCGAACAGTGCGTTTATTAACACTATCATTGTCAAATGCCTGGTCAATTTTTCGGGCTGTTTCGGCAGCGCTTTGGTTCAATTTGGTTCAATCTCCCAACAACATTATGTATACAGTGCCTTCATTTCAAAACTTCCCACCCCTAGTAATTTGTTTAGCGAGGAGAATTTGCCGTAGGTAAAACACACGTCAATTTAGATATCGAGGGGTTAGTTTAAAACCAGTGCCAGTGGTATTTTAGGTTTAATTCTCGAATTCCTGTCGGACTTTTGTAAATGTTTCTTTATTAATTTGTCTGCATGTGTCAGTAATCTTGTGTCTTAGATTCTGAATGTCCTGCGGGGAAGTTTTGTATACCATCGTCTTCAAATAACCCCAGAGATAGAAATCCAATGGCGTTAAATCCGGAGATCTCGCCGGCCATTTCAGAGCGCCTCTTCTGCAAATCCATTTGTCAGGACACTGTCGGACATGCAATGTGTAGTGTGGCGGTGCGCCGTCCTGTTGAAAATGTAAATTTCCAAGACCGGGTTGTCTTCTTCATCAACTTGGCGTTCTAAGGACTGTGTTATCGATTACATTTTACAATAAATTTAAATACAATCGACCAGTTGAATTTTCTTCAATAAAAATAGGGCCAATTATTTCGTTTCCCAGAATTCCAGCCCAGACGTTTATTTTTTGTGGATATTGCGTATGATCCTCTCGAAACAAGTGTGGATTTCCATTATCCCAGTATCTACAGTTATGCTTATTTACGAAGCCATTAAGAAAAAAAAGTTGATTCATCACTGAAGCAAAAATTTTTTATTTAATTCGGGTCATTTTGTAAGGAAAGAACTTGTTTAGTTTTAAAACTTAGTGTATAGAATCAATTGAAATATTTATCAACTTAGCGACCTTGTAGAAATTGAAGTAATAGGCTCAACGGCGAATTGGCCTAAAATTTCAATCTGTGTGGCTTCCGTAAGAACTCTCAGCTGCTTTACTGCTTTGTTGCACACAGAACCGGCCTCTTCAAATTTTTGAACAAGGTCTAGAACATATCGGTGACTCACATTTTGGCCTGCATGCCTTTCATTAAAAACCCGGGCTGTCCTACGAGCACACCTATCTTCAGCACCATAAATAAAAATAATTTCATTTCTTTCTTGTAAAGTGTACACCATTACGATTTGTATTACTGTCAGTGCAACTGTCACCACTTGACAAACAATATAAAATCAGGAATAACTAATTCTAATAAATGTTTTCGCCATTTAATTGTAACTGACGCCAAGAACCAACTGTATGCCCTTATCTCACTTTCAGCTAAAGCAAAAAACTCTGTGTAAAAAAGAGACATAAACATACCGTTATTGAGTCAGTGGTAGCGGTTCCATAAATTTTTGCATTTTGTTATAATTCATTTTCTTTTTGCCCTAATTTACGAGAACGGATCAACCAATTTCAGTTTTCTAAACGGGGTTGAGTGTGGATTTTTAAGATCTTCAAAATGATGTTACAAGATAGGGGGTGTCATTTGAAATTATTAAGTGGGGGTAGCTAGTGGTAAGGGGGTTAAACCTAAAATACCACTGGCACTGGTTTAAAACTTCTCCCTGGATATATAAATTGCGTGTTTTTTGCCTATGGCAAATTCTACATGCTGAACGAAGTACTAGGGGTGGAAAGTTTTGAAATGAAGGCACTTAATAGTAATAAGCTGAATAGAGGCAAATAATTAAAATTTGGAAAAAAGTTACAGCATCAATGTATAGAGTACCTACCAATATTTACCACGAGACAGTAAAATAATTATTGATTGAGATATAGAGCTACAAAAACACATGACATTGAAATGGATAAAACTTTTGAAACAACCTGAATGACGTAGTACGATTTCGTTCGTAGAAAATTCTGTTTAAAAATCTGTTTGAAATTTGTTTTTCCATTATTCAGCTGTCGCCCCCGTACGAACGACAACTCTCAGAAGTTGAGAAACTTGTGCGAGTTAAGGACTAATGAGGTCTTACCTTTTAACGTATGATAACGTGTGTGATGATTTGAATTTTATTTTTCAGGGTCCAGGTTGGGAGTATTCCACGGACTTACCCGATTGGGCCGCCGTCGATTGGGTGGAGCCCGACGTATCGGAGTGATGACTACAAAACAGGCTCTGTAATCTACCCTAATGATCTGACATTTTTCATTCGTCATATTATCAGGTCCTTGTAAAAAGATGTGTATGCCCGATCAGGCAGGGTCCAAAATCAGTATATAATCATCTTTTCGTTTTCAAAAATAACTCATTCAGAAAATTATAAACGTATTTCAGTGCTGACACCTAAGGCTTTTCAACAGTTATAATAATCTACTTCAAAAGTAAATTTGGAAAAAGTGTGAGATAAGAAGAAGATGTCATTTGAATATTTTTCTATACGAAGTAATTTTTATCAAAATAACGCTGGGGAAATAAGTAACATTGTTGTTACTATCCTCCGCTCATTTCCCATCGGAAAAGTACTGAAATACAATATCGTGCCTTGATTGTCTGTCGTGAATTGATTTGCAGGTTTCTTCTTGAAAATATATCTAGTTAAAATTCATATCAGCTTGATCGGACCCTTGCTACTACTTCTCATTAGATTTTAAGAGCCTTCAGATGAATCTGACAGATTTGCCAATTTGAACATTCTTGATGAAATATCGAATTCCGTTAAGTGAATATTTGAAACAATCAGGGCCGGATTAAGGGGAGGGGAGGCTGGGCTATAGCCCCGAGGCCTGCACATATGAGGAGCTCCCACAATAAAGATAAAAAAATATTCAAATTTTAACGGGTGCTGACCCGTCAACTTTTACTCATGAGTTACAGAGAAATAAAATTAAACAATATCGGGAGAACGGTTTACCCTGCAGGTCATCCTTAAAACTTCTACAAGCAATGAAAATTATATAAAATAGGCTACGAGCAACGATGGAACAAAACCATCTATCGAAGCTAACATTACTCAGTATTGAAAGTGATTCACTTCGGAAGCTAGATTTCAGCTAAATCATCAACGACTTTCCGTTGAAAAAACTCGCGAATTTCCATTCCTTAACAGGGTAATTTAGTTTAAAAAAAATATATTTGACTTCAACAAACTACTAGCTACATTCTTTGTTGACAATAAATTTCTCAAAAGACTTGGGAGAAAAAAAGTATTGCTTCTGTTTGGAAAATAATCCATAATACTCCAGGGCATCCAGACTTCCAAAAATCCGGCCCTTGGAACAGTAGTTGAGGTTTTTATATGAATAGTAAACGAACTAGAGTTCCTAGACAAATAGAGTCTTCCAAAATTCACAGGAATAGTGGGTGAGAGTTTGTTTGAAGGTGGTTATATCATATTAGACAATGGAAGTCCGAAATACCGAAGAGCGGGGGTAAGAGTGTGTTGTTCCAGGCTTCCTATAATAAATTGTGTATACTTCTTGAATGAATATATTTTTCATAATTCCTGTTCTGTTCACGCATTACTTCTTCCTATACCTAATGAAAAAATACATTAATTTCTTTGTTTTGAGATTTCATAGTGGTGTTGCACCTTGAAGTGTAAAATATCTTCATCTGAAGGAGATTTTTGATATCGTGAAACCAAAATTTTAGGTTAATTTATCCATCGAAATTCACTTTTCTTACAACTCCTTATCATAGGTCCCTCCCATGTATTTTTATTGGCTGAAAATAACTCTCCATACTTGATTATCGCTTATACAAAATATTTTCCTAACACGACAATTCTAGATAGTGATAGACACGATGAAAATTCAAAAACGAAAACTGACCTAAAAAATTTGTGACTTCAGTGGAGTCGACATTTCGCCAAATGTGACCTCAAGGGTCATCAAAATCTTAGTGGCGCGAATTTATCTGGGTTTTCCATCGGTGCGGCAACACTGTATCCGATTTTAATTCACAAGATTGTTGTCTCTGTTACAAATGAGAACAAATATCCTAATACTTGCAGAGAATTTAGCATAACAGATTGATTACTCTCCAATTTTTTTTACTGAATAAAACTTTCATATCAATGACAAACTACCAATTAGTAACCCATAATCAATTGAAAATCCATAAAACAAAATCGTTTGGCATTGAAGTTAAACAAATGACAGGTGTCTGATGTTCATTCAGCACACTGTTGTCACTTTTACCAAAAATATTCGCCTGATGAATAAATCAACTTCAAAATATCAAACAACTAGTCATGGCGAAAAACGACACAACTGACTGGTGACGTCAACAACATCTAAGGAAGCATTTTGGTTTGGCGTAAAAATGTGTATTGTACTTTAGGTTAGAATTCAGCTGTTCACATTTTATTCGCTTTTGAGCAAAGAAACGATACATGTAAGTTGCCCCTTCCCTTTATTTATGCCATGTTATGATGATAAATAAAATGTATTTTTTGAGTTGGCTACACTGTGTATTTGTTACTAGTGTCAGTTGTCACGTGTACTGTTCACGACATAACCTCTAGTGAATATTATGAAATGAAAATGACTTTCAAACGGCAAAGAAAACTTAAAAATGGTTTTTTATAACAACACTTCTTCTGAGACGATTTCACTCATCTCAGCATGTAACCTAATTCTTTGTTTTTCCGGAGTTTTCCATTGCCACCTTCATGCGCTAATGGGCCCTCGAATATTGCTAGACTTATGCGTCATTACTGCAGTGTTGCCAACAGACATCGGTCACGTTTTTGCACGCAAATGTTCATGATTACACCCTCTCTGGACACCCTCTTTGACATTGAAAAGTAGAGGCAAGAAAATTTTTTTCGTAAGTCTTTAACGGTAAATTAGCACAGATTGAAATATCGTGACCTCGAAACCACCTGTTAAGAGAATGTATATAGTTGATTCTGCTAATTACACGGCTGACGGAACTGGGAATAGCTCTAATGCACCCTTGACTCTCTTTCAGTACTTGTGTAGCTTTTGTTCGATGCATTGCCATCTCATGTGCTATCGGGAAAAATGTCCTGAAGTAGGGGAGTCAAAACATCTGTTAATGAAAATGGTAAATTATTAGTTGCCAGAAGGCCTGCTAATTTGATTTCTGCTAGTCTCGTTTTTTCAGACAATGGATTATTCAATAACTTCGATAAATCTGAAGAGGTGGAAACTTGTTTCTCTAGAGATTTATGTTTTGTAGATTGTCTGTGTTTCAACAAGGTTGCCTTATGAGGTAGAATATGTACTTGGCATAATTTGCAAAAGCCTGACATTCTTTATGTTTTCCCATATCTTTTGACTTCGTCAACCAATTTTTCAAATTTGATTCTTGCAACCAACACTCACAAAATTTATATTTTCTAGTTTTCTTCGTATTTTTCACTTCTGACTCAATAGTATCGTCAACCTTAATACTAGATGTACTTGGCGCTACTAAAAATTCTGATGAAGACATTTTACATCTATTTTCAGGTTTATTATTCTTCTTCTCATTTCTCTCTAATATGAGCTACTTCAGAAATTACACGCAAAATTCCATTACACGCATATTACACGCAAGGGGTGAAAATTACACGCATTTCATGTAATTACACGCAAATTGGCATCACTGCATTACTGGCCTAACCGCATTATTTCGAAATGTGAAAGGGGAGCCATAACATAACAATCTGTATCAAACAATCTCTTGCAATTGCTCGATTGCAGTATTTTGATGATAAATTGATTTTGATGACTACATACCTACAACCAAAAATCAATTTGATTAAGTATTCACACTGATATTCAACAATTTATATTCGAATAGATTGGCAACATTGCTGTTTTTTTTTAATTTGACATAATGTGACAGTATTGCATTTTCCGCAATTTTAGATCATTAGGACCCATAATTTGTATTTCACTAGAAGAATATTGACAACATTAATTTTCTCAGTGTCTCATTAAGACACAATACCAAAATATGCTAAATTTTATTATTCTGTCTGTCTGTTGGGTAGGAAAAGTGATTGTAAGCCCACAGTACTTAGGCCACATGTGACCCATTGTACATGGATTGAGCATGGGTGTAAGATTTGGCTAGTTTCGCAATTGTCGAAGTTATCAGGCCGTAGGTGCTACTGGTTTTTTTTTTATTTGTATATCCTTTTCTCTTGGAAAACTTCCTGAAAATTGAGTTGAATTCAGTGACACTTGAAAAAATCATTCAGAGCAATAGTCAACTGTGACACGAGAAATATCTTTCTGAAATAACAAAAAACAAGGCACTGAAATAACAAAAAACAAGGCACTGACATAACAAAAAACAAGGCACTGAAATAAATATCAATTACAAACGCAGTGTTGCTACTATTTCTATTAAAATTTGGAAAAATGTTTCATATACCTACATCCAAAAATCATTACTGTTTGATTCAGTTTAAATTATACTTTCTGATGAAGAAAACTACTGGTGGTTTCCATTTCATTGTTTAATTAAATACATTGTCATTCTTTTGACATGTTATTCAACTTGAATGTATCCGAAACGAAATTATAAGCAAATGGCATATCTTTCAGATTCATTCATCGGCAGCATACCTATGAATAGTATCGGTTAGTCACTGACTGGGATTGTTTGGTTTGTAAAATAATTCTTAAGTAAATATATTCCCTTGATAGTTTCAGTATTCTTGTAGGTAAATGATTTAATACTGTGTAGATAATCGACAAAGATGAAGGAAGTTTGACTGATTCATTCGCTAGTTCTCAAATACTCTGTGAGAGAGAAAAAAAATATCAATTTACCTGACATTGGAACAGTCCAACACAGTTTGGACATCTGTTTCAGCATATCTTTTTGACAGGTATGGTGGAGACGTTGTCAATGTGCATATCAGTAATGCCAACATAGAACTTACCAAAATAATGTTCCTAGCAACAGGAACAGGTTAGCTGATAACTGCAATCAACTAAGGAACAGATTGATGTGTTTAATCTGATCATCGTCCTGATAAAGTATCTAATGAAGCAATTATATATCTAAGCGATATCTAAAAACTTATAAATGAGGCTTCTGAATTTCGTCCTGTACACATATGGATTCGATGTACATCAAATAAACGAATGAGGGAGTAGAAACAGCTCACCCTGAATATCCAACAACAAAACTATGAAGTCCTGTCTCCAAGTTTAATCTTTCGTTAGGCATATTTCTAATCGTCGAGACGGAAAAGTTCAGAAAATGTAATATTGGAATAATTGGTTCCATGTAGAACGAACAATCATGTTCCTTCATCTTCCAGCCTACATTTCATTGATGGAAAAAAGACATTTTGTAATTGTTTGTGATATTTTTATGCTAACTTCGTCTTGAATGTTCATTTTCATTCCTCATGGGTGGTTTATTATTTGGAGTGTTTTACTTGATATAAGTTTAGTCAGTGCTAACTTGGAATGTTGTAAAAAACGCATATACAGGGCATATGGAAGCACGAATTATGATCGGTGAAGATTTTCGTCATTGTCTCATTCTATTGGTCTTCGGGGTTCCCCTGTATCATGCGTAATGTAAATATCTAGTGACTTGTATGAAAATGAAAAAAAAAGTAAAAATACACTTCATTGCAACTGGGTTCATAAAATAGATCCCACTGGTATAATGCACCTCAGATTTTTCGAATGTAACGTTTTTTTTTCATGTTCTTCAATAATAATCAAACAAAATCAACGATGCTACATTATTGAAAGATAATTATCGATAAAACTCGTGCAGACATGCCAGTGTGACTTTAAAGACAATTATAGGGACCTAAGTACTCTACGATAAAAAATAAGTTTAAGATAATCAAAAACATTGTTTGCTGGCAAGAACTGTACTATGTAAATCTCCAAACATCTAACGACATTCTTCAGTTGACAAAACCAATTTCCACACTATTCTGTTTCATACTAAGGAGAATTTATATAGATAAATTATCTAAAACGGAGAATTTGAAGTACTCTATACAGATTGTAATCAAAATATTCACAATAAACCCGAAACAATGTATTTTTCAAAATCAAAAAGGGTTTTTACTGAGCATTTATTTTAATCTTCAGTTTTCCGTTTGATTATTTCTTGTCAAAGGAAAATATTCGTTTACAATATTCGATTTCCACAAAAAAACGCTCCATTAGAAACCAAAGTAGCTCGACAGGAAACAGTTTTTGACATGAGACGACTGTGTACTTACTCCCATCAAAGGAATCAATTTTCCTTACCAAATACATTAGCATAATTGAAAATCTAACTTTATATTAGAAAAAAAGAAAAACAAATATGTGATGTGTTGAAACTCAATGTCGATACAAATTTTCACAACCTACCCCACACCTGACACCAAATTGCTTTGACACGCAGCAATTATTTTTCTGGCACGAGTCGATGAATGCATAATAATGAATTGTTGTTGTGTCTTTTCTGAATAATAAAACGGCTAGCGTAGTTTGTGCTTCGGACTACATACTTTTATTTCATGTCTTAGTTGAGACAACTGAGTCATAATTTGTACCATGCTTCACTTCCATAAAAACATCCTCTTATAAATGTGTGTATACTTTCTCATTCATTAGGATTTTTATGAGTTGTTCGAGACATTCTATACTTGTTTCAGCTAGTCAAAGGCTTCAGACATTCCAAAGTGATACAGAAAATCAACGGTCGATAATTTATATTCATCTGAAAGTACAGTTAGAAAAAGTTAAAAAAATATCAAAAGGATATCATTCATTAATATAAGCTGTGTGAACACGTCCCATCGATTGAATCAAGTCCTGAGGTAGAGGGAACCTTGTAGAAATATTTCTGTCGAAATATGTATTTCATGTTGTCATTATCAGTAATTGCTAAGAGCAATATTTTATTTCTCTTTCAAAGAAATTCAACACATCCAGAATATTTGGAAAGATCAAATGAATAACAATGTCTCATGAGTCAAAAATCTGTTCCTCAAGCGTTGATAGAGCTATTGCAACATATTTTGTTTTTTTCCTTACCCACTGAGATTCCACAAGCTGAATCAATAATATTGATATCGGATTTGTGGAACAAGTTATGAAATATCTGAAGCGAACTCACAAGCGACGTATAAACTTTTTCGAAACGCATTTAACATGCATATCTTTTAGCTAGCAAAATTAAAGAATATTCTAAAATTCATACAATCCATATGAGCTTAACATTGTAAGTAATCTTTTGTAAATTTTTAAATGGAAAATGATAAATTTCGATTCAGCTTAGAGCTTTTATTTTGAAGTTAGGGTAGCTGCAGATATAGTGGAAAACAAAAATTTGACAAATCTTGAAGAATTCAAAATATTTTCTTAACCGTAGTAAATAGTCGCATGATATGTATGAAAACACTGGTTTGTTATTGAAACATTTCATTTTTTGAGAGATGTAGTGTTTTAAATTTCACCGCTTCTGGTCCAAGAAAACCCGTAATGTTCGATGTTTTGACCAGCGCATAATCTTATTGTTGTTATTTTGTGATTTGTAAAAGACAGTATTGTGTTGAGCCTATATACATATGCGTCACTCACGTTTATTGTTTATTGACGAATATAGTTTATTTCATAGTGTAAATTAATTTTACATTCTTAGTAGTGATTACTAGCAAAAATGGCCTGCTTTGATTTTATTGAGAATTAATAAATTCCGTTCACAACTATGTCTGCTTTGAAAATAAAGTTCAAGATGATGTGTAATCATGAAGTCATTGTCAAGGAAAATCGGGTGGAGTCATTTTTGCATTTTATGTATTTGTAACCAGTTCATGAAATACAAGACAAATTTCAAGAACGAATGGAAATTTTTGCGATCATTTTGTAGTTATAGTGTGTAATATACTTGGATTGAACAAATTGTTTTTATTTTGTCCTTCACTACAATGAGAATAAGCTGACTTTTCAATAAGAATGGGTACTTTCTTATTGAAAAGTATTTTTATGAGCAGTGAGTGGCCCTCAATATCACCTGATTGAGGTCCATTGAAAACTTATTCAATTCAACTGAAATGAGCGTCATTTGAATCAGTATACTCTTGCCATGATGAAGTCGATGAAGGCCGTTTTTGCCTGGTCCTAACTGACGAAGATTCTACCATTGACAAAGTTCCTCACAATATGACTCAGCTATGATGAGCACCTTTGGGAAGTGATTCACGTCAGTGCAAATATCAACTTGCAAATAGTGAATTTCTCGAATTCAAATTATAAAACGAATCACCATGTAGCTACTGATATACATTGTGATAAAATGTCATTTCGAAATAATTATATTATTTTCTTATGCGTATGTACAGTTTCCAGGCTTATTTCGATTCATTACAGGATTCGACAGAATTATCACCAAAATTGTTAAGAAAGTTAAATCAGATAATAATTTGGTGAATCTATATTTTTCAACAGGTTTGGTACCTAATAATGCGAAAAAAGAAACAAGTGATGATTCACCAAAACCAGAGGCTAAAAAGCCCTGTACGGCTGAATCTAACGCATCGTCAGGTGAAGCTGACGTGCAAAAACCCTCATATGAGAAAGTTGTCGCGGATATCAAGGTGGGAATCTTGCACCTTGACTAACCGACTACCTCAATAACAGCAGAGCATATACATTGTGCCTGCCCCGCTGGGGACCGAATCAGGTGTTTAGAGTTCGGCAGAGCCGTAGTCTCATCATCTGACCTGAAAGACCACTCATACAAACTAATCCGCTTCGTTAAGAAGCTGGGTTTAATTGGTCGAATGTGAATAGGTGTGAGCCACAATAAACCCTCTCGGGTTGCGATGGAGGACCTAACCCAACCTACCACTGTATTCAAATCGTTTACACAAGTGCATTTTCTTTGTTTACATCTCACAATGAAAGTAAAATTTCAGAAAGTTCAAAACTCTATTCATTGCGTTGAGAGACATTCTGAAGTCCCAGTTGTGTGAATGTCTTATATCAATTCAACCACGATCAGTTTACTTCGTAACTAACTGAATTTTGAATCAACTCATTGAAAATGCTGGTTTTGCAGCTACGAAATATAGAAGCTTATAATTCATCCCAAATTCCTTTTTTTTCGTATCGGGATTAAATCTAACGAAATTGAGTTTTCCCTTGCGCGCTTCTTCTAAATAATCTTTCAAATATGAGTCCTTGTCCTCTTCTGGAATCTTAGAAAATACTGGATCCAAAGCCATGTTGAATCCTGAAAAACAAAACTGTTATTACGTTCAGTCCTGTAGACAATAAACTGATGCAACAACTGAAACATCGTGAGTTACAAAGAGTTTTCAATAAATGTTCAAAAATATACAAAATTCAGAAATATGTCCTCCTAGGTACCAAACGTGTCAACGCTTCTTCTTTTAAATAATGCAAACTGTGTGAGATATGCTCAAATGAACTCGCACTAGTATTTTGCAGACTTTCCAACCGGTTTTACAAGAAAGGAGTTTTTCCTTCTTGTTGGAAGATTTCTGACGTTCAGCCTATTCCCAAAAATAGCAAGAAATATCTTCCAAATAACTATAAACCAGTCGCTTTGCTATCAATGATATCAAAAATCATGGAGAAAGTAGTAAGTCACCATATCCTCAAATATTTGGAAGGCTTCAACATCTTGGGCGATCATCAATATGGCTTTCGGAAACAGGCGACATGGAGAATCAAGAGCTGTTGCGATTGATATTTCTAATAGCAGGGGAGCTCACGATGCAAAATGGGGATTTACTCGAGCGTCATTGGGACATTAGGTTGCAAAGCTTAGATGATAAGAAGAAAAAAATGTTATATATTATATACCTTTTTACCGGTGAGGTAAGCGGCTATAGATCTTTAAATATGTAAAAAAATACTGTTGCATGAACATACTCGAGCGCGTCGGATATTGATAGCATCAATGTCCTACGTATCTATTTTTAGGCTATCAATTTTTCTGTAACTCGCCACTAGATGGCGCTGTAGAACTATTTGTTGAAAGCACTGTTCTATAACGCTGCTCACGCCTAAGTTCGTTGATTCTGATTCTGTCATAACATTGGAACAGAAGCGATACAGCAACATAGTACTAATCAGTACTACAACTACCAAATTCTACGCAGGCAACAACTAGTTTTTGATAATGTTGGTATGTTGATCTGATCTTTTGCATGATGTGGGTAGTTGTACATAAGGGTTAAAAGTGAAAAGAAAAAAATTGAATAGAGTGCGTCAGATATTCTAAGGGGGTGTTAAGTGCAACAAAAAAAGCTCCCATTCAATAATCTGACGATCTCGATCTGACGCAAACTCGCGGCCATTATTATAATGTTTAGATAATCGTCAGATTATGAGACAGCACGTCTAAATCATAAAGATGAACCATATATATCTTAATCTGACGCGCTTGAGTATTTCAAAATGACGAATTTTTTTCCACATTATAATAATGATCACGAGTTTGCGTCAGATCGAAATCGTTAGATTATTGAATGAGAGATTTTTTTTGTTGCACTTTTAATATTTACGTACAACCACCCACATCATGCAAATGATCAGATTAACATACCGACATTATTAAAAATACGTAGGACATTGATGCTATCTATATCTGACGCGCTCGAGTATGTCCATGCAATTTTTTACATATTTGAAGATCTATAGCCGCTTCCCCCACCGATGAAAAGGTATATATTATATAACATTTTTTCTTATCATCTAAGCTTTGCAACCTAATATGACGCTCGAGTAAATCCCCATTTTGCATCGTGGGCTCCCCTGCTAATAGGTCAAAATTCAATTTTTGAAAACTCACCATTGAAATGCATCTCATCTGGAAATAAAGTTGTTCGATTTTCGGAAAACTTCCTAATGTTCACAAATCCAACCTCCACGAAAGCATTTTCCCACTCTGTCTGCGGATCATCACTCCACAAGAAGTCCGAAATGTATTTTTCATAGCCGTAACTCCCCCATTTGGGATGTTGGGACATATTGAAGAAAACGTCACCTGCAGTATTCTTTTCCAGAAAAAAAACCGCAAGTTTTCCTCCTGGTTTCAACATGTTGAATATGTTCTCTGCTGCCCGCCTGCAAACACCACCAGAAGTTCAATCAAATGTATTATGTATCACGAGAAATTCAAACTGAAGTTTTAGGTCCAGATGCAAAGTAGAACACATGAATATGGCAAGTGTGATCTTGACGAAACGACACGGATATACATAAAGGTAATGACCATTACATTGCGGAAAATAAGGTTAGCTATACAGGGTGGGCCATCGAAAACTTGACATGGAGGTTTTGGGTACTAATCTTGCAATATGAAAAAAGGCTCAGACAGGTCACTTTTAATTGGGAGGGGGTAGTTTTTCCCCACTTACAGCGTCGTCACTTCATCCCCGAAATAGAGGGGTGAACAACCCTTGGAATTTTAATAGGGAACTAGGGGGAGTCGCACATCATTTGAAAGATCTTAGAATTCTCCAAACAACGGTGTACATTTTTTTTTAATTTATACGAACCATAATAAATTTACAGTTGAAATTACTTACGTTATTCTCATGTTAAAATTATTTGCTCAAATTGGGCACTTCCAGCTTCCATGTAATAATAGAGATTCTGCTTGAAACGTTTTCGAAAATTGTGGAGCATTTCTGGAGTGATTTGGCAACATTCATTTGTGATTCGTTGCCGTAAATCTTCGAGTGATGCAGGAAGAATACAGTAAATTCTGTTTTTCAAATGACCCCACAGAAAGAAATCTAACGACGAAAGGTCTGGTGATCGTGGTGGCCATTCAATAGTGCCCCGCCTCCCAATCCAGTGATCCGGAAAAGTCTGATCTAAATACTGCCGAACAGGCAGAGCACAGTGCGGAGGAGCCCCATCTTGTTGAAATATTAACAGATCCTCCCGATAATTGTGGTCATTTTCAGAAATATCAGGGAGAAGGGGATTAATAATATCTTCCAGAAGTTCCACATACATTTCTCAGGTTGAATTGCCTTCTTGAAACAATGGGACAACAAACAATACGGCCACCAAAAATTCCAGCCCATACATTTAATTTTTGTGGACGTTGAGTATGCACTTCATGAGCTTCAAAAAGATGTGTCACAAACCTCCCCTTTCCATTCAATTTTTTTCCCAGATGATGCCCAGTCGCCATCTTGAAAATTTCATCTGTCAATTTAACTTCAAAATAAAGTATTCATGCATTAAAAAAATGCACTGTATATCCAGAAAACTATACTTTGTTTGTTTGTCATAAAAAATGCATTGGCTACAAACCGAAAATGTTCGTTTAGTACAAACAACTGGATTATTTTCATTAGCTACAAATATTCTATATCGAGAAACTCGTTACATTTACAGAAAATGAAATATTTATGCCATCCCTTCTGAAATACATTCCATTCGAGAAATCTGAACAATTTTCAACAAATAATGTTTTCTCCGTGAAGTTATTCGTGAATTCATTCGCACAAATGAGAATATATCAACTATTCAAAACCATACTCACCTGGGTTTGACAATCCAATGGAAGCACAAAAAAGATACCACATGATCGAAATGATTGATGAACTCGTCTGGTATTGAGTCACCTTCCGCGTCCAAGGTTCTGAACTCGATATTGAAATCATTCACCATTCCGTATTTCTTCTTTGCGAACTGGACCATTTCTTCCGAAACGTCAGTTCCAACATACCTCTTCAAATTCTTCGGCAATCGAAACCGGAACGTTTCTACAGTGTACTTTCCGTCCCCCATTCCTATTTCCAAAATAGATTCGCCATCCTTCCATGTTTCCGAACTCAGATATCTGTCGAGGAAATAGTTGTTTTCCCTTTCCTGTACGGTGTTGTTTTTCGAGTATAACTCTGGTCGGTTCATATCAGTGACACGTGGTGAACTGAGACTTATCGATGTTGAGGGAAATTGGCGGTGAACAAAATAGTTTATCTCCGCATATCAATTAACATGATGGGGAGAGAGGGGTAAACATTTCCAAATTGACTCAGTATAATAACAATTTTCTTCAAGAAAATAAGGCTCTTCCCAAGCATATCCTATAGTGAGATTCTGAATTTTCAGATCGCACAAATATTTTTCGGGAGCTACCGATATTAGATTGTTTCCGTTTTTATGGTTATAATTTGAACTGTAGGTAATATATCGGTGAATCATCCAATTAAACCAAAATAAGCACTATTTGAATCAGTGCACTTTTGCCAATGTAACACAAGTCGAATAATTTCGTCATCATAAAAATCGGGTGCCGTTTTTGCGTGGTCCTGATTGGTGAAGGTTCTACCGGTGAGAAAGTTATCGAAGTCCTTGAACAGGTGGTAGTTGTTTGGCGAGAGGTCTAAGCACGTTTGTCGTGGAGCAGGATAGGACCTCTTCTGTACCGGTACCGGCTGCTGCTGACGCAATTTTCGGTACAATTCATCGATTTCTCCACAATATGACTCTACTGTGATGGTTTGACCCAGTTGCAGAAAGTTATACTGAATCACATCAGCCGCTGATAACCATACAGTAACCATGGTCTTTTTTGGTGAGGTGGCCCATGAGTATCCAACCACCGTCTGGAACATCTATTGTCGTACGGGATCCACTTTCCATCACGTGACGAAAAAAACAGGTCTCGAAACGTGACACTTTCTGTAGATTGTTTAAACTATTGGCTCNTTTTTTTGCTTAATATAATTGTTACTTTCAGCTCTACTTTTCAATTTTTAATTTGTATCGGTTCTTTTAGGAATTCCAAATCATTTTGTATTATTAGACAATGGAAGTCCGAACTAATGAAATTCATCATGAAACATTGTCAATCACCTTCAAACAAATAGAAAAAATGAATAGTACCAATGTATAGAATACAAAATTCTCTGTATATCAGTGTATAAAAATATTGATTGAGATATGGACTACAAAAACATATGTCATCAAAACGGACAAAACTTCTGAAACAACCTAAAAAATCGTTCTGAAACGAGTTTCATATTACATCAAATGGCGTGTTGAAATATACAGATTACTATTTAAATTTCTTGATTTGATTCTTTTTCGGGTCAAACCGTGACATATTTTCATTTGTTTTTTTTTGTTAGAAAAAAATAGCTTCAATAAAGTATACGTTCGTACCAAATTTTATATTTTTTTCACAAAAACAACTGAATGGCACTGACCCAAATTTCACTAGATTACAAACAGGTAGTTTGCGTTTTCTGTATAAATTGACTTTACTATACTTATTATTTATCGAAATACTGAAAAATGTTTGCGTAATTGAGTGAACTATTACTCATGTTCGACTTTGTGATGACGCAGGTTTTCAACCAGTAGGAGAGAGTGGTGCACAGTGAAATTGGGTTAAATCTTTCTCATCTCGCATTCATTGCGAAAAACTAGAGTTCATTCATACATGTGATAAAAGGGAGAAGCATGATAAGAAATAATATTATCAAGAAAGAAATTGAATGGACAACATAATGATCAATGATAACTGAAACTATTGTGATATCAATGTCGACCTTCAAAATATAACTAATTCGAAGAAATTTTTGAAATACATTCAACGTATTTTCGTGTCGGGAGATTCTAAATAGGCATGCGAATTAGAATATTGAATTCTCGAGATGTGTACGAACCTCAAAAACTTTCCTGTTACTTTCCTAGTCCACAGACTGGTCCACAGTTATTTTCCTGAAAATAAGGTGCTTCCGGACTTTGTCTGCAGGTGGCGCAGTGGTACATCCTACTGAATCAACTGCAGGTAGAGCTTGTGACTAATTGGGACGCTCCAATAAATTCAGGACATCACCAGAACACTTGGTGACACGACTATCGTAAAACATAAACCAGTCAGTCCGTTTTGTCTTTGACTAATGTGTAATAATGACCAGATTCAACGCCAGAACCACTGCGAACAATGTCTGCATGAAGATTATTATAGTAGCCTGCTATATTGAAGTGTTAATCCATTTCAAACCTTCGTAAGAGTTTGGTGCTTCCATCAGAGGTTGAGTCATGTTTGAAGATCATCAGTGTTATTATTAGAATGACAAGTGCCTCAGCTATACTTGTTTTCTTATAATAGCCAGTAAGTTTGGCGTAGGTTTAACA
>NW_019290955.1:0-36835 GCF_000500325.1 Leptinotarsa decemlineata | reverse complement strand
ATACACTTTTGCATGCGTTTGAACCAATTGTCGAAGCACTTTTGCCACTCTAATTGAGGTATCTCCAAAACATGCAGCACCCGCTTCTTCAGGTGTCGAAAAACGTTGATCTCTCAGTTTGCTTTTTACGTGCGGGAATAAAAAGAAGTCATTCGGTGTCAAGTCAGATGAGTCATCAAATCGATGTTTTGCGTGCTCAAAAGTCCAGTTGTTTGAGCCGATGTGAGAGAGCTCGCATTGACGTGGTGAAGAGTGATCCGTTTTCGGCGGTTGGTTTTCCTGATTTCTTGGAAGACAACTGGCAAACAAATGGTTGTGTACCACTCAGAATTGACTGTTCTGCGTTGTTCTAGTGGTACGGTTGCGACATGTCCAGTTTTTTCGAAAAAACAGGCGACCATTTGCTTGGAAGTGCTTCGTGCGCCAACAACTTTTGTTGGATTTGGCTCGTCTGGAAACACCCATACAGTCGACTGCCGTTTTCTTTCGAAATCATACGCGTAAATCCACGATTCATCACCTGTTATGATGTCATAGACATGTTTCGAAGCACCGCGATCGTATTTTTTGAGCATTTCCTTCGACCAATCGACACGAGCCTTTTTTTGAGCGATTGACAAATTGTATGGGATCCAACGCGAACAAATTTTTTTGACAGTTTAATGTTTATGCAATATTGAATGTATGCTTATGGTTGTCTCAATCTCACGATAGGTCACATGACGATCTTGCAATATCAGTTCGCGTACAGCATTAATGGTTTTCGGAACAACAACTGATTTTGGACGACCTTCACGAAATTCGTCTTGGAGTGGAAACACTGGTCCTTGATGGAGCTTCATCGCCAAAAATTGAATTAAGTTCATCCATGCACTGTTGCTGAGTTAATCCACGTCGAAAGTTGTAAAAAATAATCGCACGAAAATGTTCACAATTTTATTTCACTTTTGAGCCGAGATGAATCTTTGAAGTTACTGTAAACAACATAAATAGCGCGCGTATGTCAAAACGTTCTGAGTACGTATAAGCTCAAAAATGTCCAACTTTACGATAGAGCTGTCAAATGCCAGATTGCAACACTAGGGTTGCCAAATCCCGAAAAATAAAAGGCAACCCTCGTAAATAAAAAATATTGTAAGTACATGCACTACATACGTGATTCCTAGATATATATCGGTGCCAAATGCACCAGAATCATTTTTATTAGTACCTACTATCAACAATAAAAAAAACTAATGAAAATCAAACTTTATGAAATGCTCATTCACATCAAAATTATCTCATTGACAGAGGAGTTCCAGTGAGTAAATTTTGAGTTTATTTCTATATCAGGGGAGCCCACGATGCAAAATGGGGATTTACTCGAGCGTCATTGAGACATATTAGGTTGCATAGTTTAGATGATAAGAAGAATAAAATTATTTGAATTGAAGGGGTTATATTTCATGTATAGAGTTTCTCCAACAAATTTGAACAAGCTCTGTGGTTTTCATACACAAATTGATACGTTTACTTTCATATAATGAATCAATTCAACAAATTAGATTTTAGGCAGCACACAATTATATCATAATAAAGAATGGAACGCAAAATATATTCCAAATAATTTTCCATAAATTGAAGAGACAAAATCTAAACAAGTGGTTTTGTTGCTTTAAAAAACATAATCTTATATTTTACCGTCACTCCTGTTTCACTAGTTTTATCATTGTGACTTATAGAGAACGCTTTTCCGGACTTGATTTCTTCAAAATAATCCTTCAAATAGATGTTTTTCTCATCGTCAGGAATCTTCACGTATACGGGATTGAGAGCTTGAAAAAAATCTGAAAGGAAAATGAAATTGAACAAATTAAATAATTTACAAATTCTTCATCATGAGATTTTCACTACACAGTTTCACAAAAATGCAACACGTGTTTCGCTATATAATAGCATCTTCAGGCGTAACTCTATACTATCTTATGGTCGGTATAGACTTAATATACAGGATGTTTCCTGACTACGTTACAAAAANATGACAACTTGCTATTAGATGGTAGGAAGATAGAAGAAACGACTTGCACAAAATTTCTTGGTCTGCATATTGACAATAAATTAAAATTTAAAGAACATATCACATCTTTATGCACAAAATTGGCTTCAGGATCATTTGCTGTTAGAATTGTCTCCAATGAACTTGATATATTCACTACTAAATCGACTTACTTTGCCCTAGTAGAGTCTCATTGTAGTAAACAACTATTGAATCAGGTCTTCTTGTTGCAAAAGAGATCTTTGCGGTTTTTATGTTGGGCAAACTATAAGGATAGTTGTAGACAACTTTTCGTTTAATACCGAACCCTTACTGAATTGATATGAGGTCAACTAAGAAGAAGAAGAACTCAGGTAAAACTCAACAACATTTAAGTAGTAGGTAGTAGAGAGTTTATGGACACTCTGTTTCTGAATACGTAACGAATACCATTTTACCAGTATAGTAAGAAGTGAGTCGAGCAGGGTCAACTAACTTCTGAACACGTAACAGCACACCTAGATAATGACAAATGAGATTTTGTCGAAACGTCGGTGAAATTANATCATTAAGAATTCTAGATGTTGTTCCAATATAATTCAAGTTACAATTAATGAAAAATGACTTTTATGTGAAGTTATCACATTTGTCAAACCCACAAAAAATTATATACATATATAACTTTCTCGTCAATTTATATGTTCAATTTATTGTTTTTTGCTCATTTTTACTGTAAGTATGATTTGTAATGTTATTCAATAGCGAAAATATTCACAACTCATTAAATTATAGACCCTAAAGAAGCTTCCCATTAGAAGCGAAAGCTTGGCAAAGTAAAGCAGAGTTTGATTTTTGATTTTTTGACAGAGAGCCTGTTAATCTATTTTACCGTACATTTCTCCAGTCGCTAAGATTATCCACTTCATATACACATATATTTACATTTTGTCAATGAGAATTCATTCTTGGACAATAAAGTATATTTATTCATTTCAAATTTCCCTAACTTTCTTGACAGAGAACTTTTGGTACTTTTCATGAAAAAAACCAATTCCCACACGTTTTCCAAGTGAAAAAGGTACACTTTCTCAACAACGCTGGAGGAGATCATTTTCTAGATATTTATTGGTCCCTATATCGAAGCATATTACTTAGCTCCTAGGGCGTTAAGTGAAGTTGCTGAGAACATTACAAAAACTAAGTATGTGGTGGATCTCGTCAAAATAAAACACTTTTCCTTTCAAAATGTTTATCGAAAAATCATTCGTTTTTGAGATACTACAATTAATTTTTGGAATAGGTATCGTCATACAAATAAGATACCATAATTTTTTATGCTTAATACGATTAAATCATAAAAATAGGGGATCTCCGTCTGAAAAAATTCACTTTGGACGGTTTATTAAATTTCATTTATATTCTTCTTTTTTAATATCATTGTATTGATAATCATAGGAATTTTATATGAAGTCTATTGAACTTGGTTCCCCTTTAAAAAGTATCCGACCAACACATAATGATAAAGGTTTCCTTTTAGGAAAAATTGATAAGTATTGTAGGGTCTGCAAACCATCATTCACGACATAAAAACTCAAATATGTTGAAAACGGTTAGACTCAAATCATTATGAACAAGAAGTATTTTGATTCTGATGTAGAATCCAAAAATGTAATGATATATAGACGGTTCTATTTGAAATAACAAAGTTGACAGCTACCTTCGATATAACCGGGAGTGCCGCCATTTTGAAAATATTTTAGTCGAGTTGCCCCCATCGATTTTAGTATATTATCAAATTTTCAGATTCTCCATGATTATAGTTTTCCCACAATCGATGCATTTCTTCGAGATTCATCCTGTATAATCTACAGGCATAGATGAGTGGAAATAAGTCAGATTTTCAGAAGAGCCATCGTTTCGACAGATTACAGGCATTTTCAAAGGTTGTGCCCAGAATGAATACTAGATAAGTGAGTAGGACAAAAATCAAAGATATCTTGTGATTTTGAAACACTCACCTGGCGTTTGTTAACCAATGAAAACAGTTGAAAGATAGAACGTAGTCGAAATGGTTGATCAACTCATCGGGAATGTTCTCAGTTTGAATGTCAAGTGTGAGAAAATCGAGAACGGGGTTTACAGTGCGTCATGTATTACAATTTGATATATTCTAATAATAACTTTTTGAATACTTTTAAGGAATTTACATGTTTTATTTCATCAGGTAACTTTTTGAAATTATCTAGACCTTTAAAGAACAATGAATTCATTCCACTCTTATAGTTTGTTCGGGATCTATAAAGTGTATTACATGTTCTTGTGTTATATGAATGAATGTTACTATTTCGAACTAAATATCTGCTAAAATAGGCTGGTTGTATCTCACTCGAAATTTTGTAATTAAAAATCATACCCAAATAATAGTCTTTTATGTACCGGCTGCCACTGTAGAGTATTCAACATAGATTCAATAGAGGTATACTGGTTGCATCTCAAAATGATTCTTATACCTCGATTTTGTAGTTTCTGCAACTGTCCCATTTGATTCTGGTTGAATAGATACATCAGTGTGGCACAGTAGTCAAAGTGTGGCCTCATTATGCAGTTGTAACATGTTAGTCTAGCAAAGGTTGATAAAGATTTTGAAATTCTAGAGAAAAAAATACATTTTCTTACATATCTTTCTAATGGTATATTCAGCATGCTTATTAAAATTCAATTGATGGTCTATAATAAATCCTAGGTACTCAATTTCATTTACAATTGTAAGTTGATAATTGAATATGCTGATATTAACGTCGTTAGTATCAATCTTTCTTTGATTCGAATTTGTTGTAAAAATCATTGCCTTAGATTTATTGATATTCAATTTGAGTTTATTCATTTGTAGATATAATCCAATGTTCTTTAAAGATATATTGATATTTTGTACAGCTTCTTTTAAATCACAGTTTTCCGTATATACAAGGGTATATCAGCAAATAAATTAATATGATGTGAACCAGGTACATAGTTGATATCATTTATATAAATAATGAATAGCAGTGGTCCCAAAACACTACCTTGTGGTACACCTATGTCATTTATAATTTGATCTGACATTACATCACAAATTTTAGTCCTTTGACTTCTTTGCTCAAGATAACTATCTAACCAGTTTAAAGCTTTTCCAGTTTCACCATAATACTTCAGTTTATTGATTAAAGTTTTTCTATTAATTGTTTCAAAGGCACGCTTAGAATCTAGAAATATAGCAACAATGTATTCTTTCTTATCAATACTTTTTTTCCACTCTGTGACTGTTAGTTGTAATGCTGTTTCGCATGAGAGATTCTTACAAAAACCAGACTGATTTTCGATCAGTAACTTATTTTCATCAATGTATGTAACTAGTTGTTCATATACTACCAGTTCCAGTACTTTTTCAAGCGTTGGAAGACTGTTTATTGGACGAAAATTACTTGCACCACTTGTATTATTTATTTTCGAAATTGGAGTCACTGTACTAACTTTGTACTGGTTTGGAAACAGTCCCGTGTACAAGGAAGTATTTATAAAGTTTAATATTATATGCCCAGACACATCGAAAGTTTCTTTTGAGAATTTATTATTTATAATTTCACTTTTATTTGCTACTGTTTATGGGTTCATAGTTATTCGGTGTGCATATCTCATCACAATATATAGTATTTTCTATCTCAATTACACTGTTCACAAAATATTCATTGAAATTATGGGCAATCTCTATTGGATTATCACATATTTTTTTACCATCACTATTTTCAAACAGAATTCTCTTTATATTATGTGATTCTACTGGTTTGACTAGTTGTTTTTCAAAATATATTTTTTCTTTTTCTTTTAGAGTATTAACATAGGTGTTTCGTGGGTATTTATATTGTTGCCATTTTTGTTCTCTTTCAGCGGTGGCACATTTTTTGAAATTTTTATAACCTGTATCTTTTTCTTTTGATAATGTTTTCAGTTCACTGTCATAGAATGGTAATTGATTTGACTTAATTTGTATTTGCATTTCAGGTGTTATTTTGTTCACTATCACAGTAACTTTTGTTTCTCTTTCATCCAATATTTCATTCACATTGGTTGTATTCAAGTTCCAATTAACAGAGAGAAGTTCTAAATTGATTTCTTTATATATACTTTCATTTATATTTCTTACAAAAATTAATTTGTTTGAAATTTCTTTCCTACAATCAAAAATGTTAACTGATGTTATAGAATGATTAGAAATTTTTAGTACATCATGTACAACAGTTCGTATATTTGATTCATTAGAGATCACATAATCAATAAGAGTTTTGCTGTTATTCGTCACTCGCGTGTAATCAGTAACAAGTTGATCAATTCCAAATGAGTGGGGGTTTAGCAAACCGGCCATCCGATGCCTACTTCTACGTAGCCCCGCTGGATATGGGAATGAGAGAATCGTTTGTGGTTCCGTTAACTCCTAACTGAGTGGCATCCCAGCGATGGCTTAATCCTAATGTGTGTGTATCCGTGCCGAGATGAGCCTATCAGCTGTCACTACGGAACCTACAGAGATACCGTCGTAGCATCGCCTTGTCACGGTAATGTGGGGCTCTGCCGTGATTCACCTACTTTCCCTATTCACTCGTGGGACTTATGGACAGAGTAAACTCAAACATTCTTTCTGACGCTGAGTCTACAGAGGAGATGAATGTCAAGCTTACGACTCCAACTGACCTCCCTGTAAATTCAGATCAGGAGCGAGAGCTTCTCAACTCTCCAACTCCTGATCCAATAACTGAACCAGGAAACTACTGAGTCGTCTCCTCAAAAGCGGGGTATCTTATGGAACCGCCTTGCACCAAATTCTTGAGCGGCGTACGCAGAATCTGTCTCAGGTGGAGGAACAAACCCACCATAAGCAGGTTAGCAAACATTTGCGCCAAAACCTAAGGCGAAAAAGCCCTGAACGGTTGAATCTAAGGCATCGTCAGGTGTAGCTGATGTGCAAAAATCCTCATATGGGAAGGTTGTCTCGGGTATCATGGTGAGAATCTTGCACCTCGACCATCCGACTACCTCATTAACGATGAAACAGCAGAGCATATACTTTGTGCCTGCCCCGTTGGGGACCGAATCAGGTTTTTAGAGTTCGAAAAACCACTTATCATACAAAATAATCGGCTTCGGTAAAACCCTGGGTTTATTTGGTCGAGTGTGAATAGGTGTGAGTCACAATAAACCCTTGCGGGTTGCGGTGGAGGGACGAATATATCCACTCACTTTGGACCTAACCTAACCTAAACCTAACTTAACAAAGTTATTGAAAGTCATAGGTCATAATAATCAGCGAATATCTCGCAGTATATTGCTCAGAAGTCAATAAACGTTACTGACGAGATTGCTCGTCGCCCGGTCACCATTTTTGGCAGTAGAACGCATTCTTGTATTCTCCGCGCCACTTCCAAGGTCGAATGCAAAGCGAGGCAAGGAGATAACAGAACAATAATCATTAAACTTTCGTAACATATCAAAATTACTGAGAATTGATCCGAAACCACTACTTGTGGATTGCTCCAAACACCAATGGATCCTAAACTGGTTGTCAACAAATTCAAAAGGGGGGAGCTGGATAGTTCCATATAGTTGTTCATTGAGGGTTTTGAAATGTAGGTTTTTATTCAATTCATTTATTGTCATTGCTTTCAACAAATTCATCTTCCTTCCTTTACTGCTCGTATAGAGAATATTCGTGTTTTCTTCATGAATTGTGTTGCTCACTTTTCGGATTACAAATTTCATCCGAAATTTGTGAACCTATCCAATACGGAATTCAATCAGAAAGAAATAAGAGTTTCACAGAAAGGTCCTAAAACTCCTACAGACGACAATAAAAAGGTCATAGTAGTGTGAACCGAACTGATCATCGCAAACAAGTTCAATATAGTAAACAATCTCACTCGCCATATATGCAAATTAGCAAACAGTATTTGTAAAAATATGTCATCATTCGTTCCAGCAAAATAAAGGAAATAGTCGAGAACATTAAAAAGAAGAGAAACGACGACAAACTAATCTTCACAAATGCAGAAAACGGTAACAGTATCCTATGCGTAGGAGTAATTGAATACCATTCAAGAACGTAGAAAACTGTGGGTGGCTACATTAGATGTTACCCTGCTGAAGAAAGACCTCATAAAATCATTCACTAATGAAGTCAAAAGGACCTTAGAAGAATGAAAGAGGCTGTTTTATATATCCTGGAATAATAGGAAAACAACTTGTATGCATCTTCATCCTCCATCTGATTAGGCTCCATAAAGAAGGAAATCACACCAGACCAGTGGTACCCTACATCGTGCTCCAACCGGTAATTTATCAAAATTCTTGAATCCTAAGTTTAACTTAGGATTTTACACCATCAAACTCTGTTATAAATTCCATACTTGTGATGCACTGTTTGGAATCTTTGGTGTGATTGAAACACGTGTCGAGATCTTGAAAATAACGGTTTGGTGTTGGGATTAAACTCCAGTGATATTTATATAAATTATAACCAATAAGCTGACCAACATTAACAAAAATAATAACATCAAATTAGTATCCTTCGATGTTTCCAAATATTCCAACAAACGAATGCCTTTCTCTGCTGGAATAAACAGAAAATCAATCCATATATCACTGAGGAACTATATAACCTCTTTGATATATGTCTCAAACAAAATTATTTCAAATATGTACAACAAAAACGTTTACCTTCAAAATTCAGGCCTCCCAATGGAGTCAATGTTGAGTCTCTTACTAGCAGATATTTTTATGAACAACTTAGAAAACACGCGTATCCTGAATCATGCCTTATCACAAAAACAGATTTCATTCTGGTTTTGAAATATTAACGATATCCTCGTAGGTTTTGATGGCTCGACAAAACGGATAAATCAGTTCCCTATTTTCCTCAACACTCTCCGCGATAAGATAAAATTCACTGTCGAAATTAAACAAAACGATAGCATTAACTTTCTTCATCTTACTATCACAAAAACTGAACACAAATTACAGTTCTACTCATAAAGGAAGACCACTTTTATGGACTGTACAATCCCCATGTATTGTTGTTCTTTATCACATAAATTATCTGCAATCAGATCAATGATACTGGAACATGCTAAGGCTTGTCATGAAGAAATGAAGATGATGAAGCATATCGAATCTAAATCATGTTCCAGTCAATTCAATTGAGAAAGTAATCTCCAACAAAAACCAAAAATTAATGATGAATAAACTATGGGCTGGAAAGTATCGAGCCTAAGGAAGAAAAAGCATTTTTTCTGTTCAAAATTGGCGTTATTCATTGACTTTATCCATCAGGAGCCAAACAGTCATTACAGCGCCCCTCTAACATTTCAATGCCACTTTTGTAGAACGATTTACCTTTCGTCTCAAAAATGGCCTTAGTTGTACTAATCACCTTTTCATTCGAGAGAATTTTTTACCGGTGAGCATTTTTTGAGGTCTCGAACAGCCAGTAGTCGCTGGGAGCCAAATCCGGCGAATACGGTGGATGTGGGAGGTATTCAAAGTTCGATTCATGTAGTTTTGCCATTGTTTCAATTGACTTGTGACACAGCGCGTTGTCTGGATGAAAAATTTTTTTTCTTCACCATATGCGGTCGTTTCTTTGCAATTTCGGCCCCCAAACGCTCCAATAACGCTATATAACATTCACTGTTGTTAGTATTTCCCTTCTCAAGATAGTCGATGAATATTACACCACGCACATCTCAAAATGCCGAGGCCATAACTTTTTCAGCAGATTATAGTGCTTTCGGACGCTTTGGAGGAGGTTCACCAGTTGCTGTATACCCAGATGACGATCGTTTTGATTCCGGATTGAAGTGATTGATTCATGTTTCATCCATCGTTACATATCGATACAATAATTACGCATTTTTATGTTCAAACATGGCCAAACTCGGCTCAGAATTATCAAGACGTTCTTGTTTTTGGTGGTCAATAGTGAGCTCGCACGGCACCCACATTGAACTTAGCTTTCTCATAGTCAAATACTCATGCAATATAAAGCCAACACGTTCTTTTGATATCTTTACAAAGTCAGTTAACTCATGCAACTTCACTTTTCGATCTTTAACAACGATTTTGTGGATTTTTTTTGTTTTCTGGTGTCAGTGCCTCATTAGAACGTCCACTGCGTTCTGCATAATAGGTGTCTCTACGACCACGTTGGAGTCAGCAAATCAACGTTCAATTATAGCTTTTGATGAAGTGGAGTCCTTATAATACTTTTCAAGATATTGTTTAACTCGAACGGTATTTTTCACCATCAAGAAGCAGAGTTAAATTGAAACACGAAGCACGAAAACACCATAACTCAGAAACTTATGTGTCGAATATCATGAAATGTCAATCCCCCATGCCCTCTTATGGGTTGAGTTTCCTGAGTTGAAATCTCCATACGGTGTCGCGAGCAAGTGTTGGTTCTCAGTGAATCTGAAAATGAGATCAATTTGAAGTCTGGTTAAGGAATTTTTATACTTACCGAAGCTGCCTGACAGCGACTCTCGGGGGTGGTCTTTGATTCTGCTTCCGTTGGCCTCCTGTATTTGCCCCTCTCTCGGAATCTGGGGTCATCCCTGTTCAGTGTGTTAGGTCGCTTAAGGCAGATTTAGACGTATCCAGTAGCTGGCGACAGTCTCACTGTCACGTGTTGTTAGCTGTTGCAGATCACGATTACTGCTTTTCATACATTAATGTTGGTGCATCTGATGGAGGCATTTTCAAGAACTATTCACTTTACCAATCATTGGAAAATGGCTTATTGCCCGAAAACGGAGTTATTGTCGGAGATGCGGCATTTCCACTCAAGCCATATTTAATGAAGCCATATTCAGAAACTAATCTCGATTTAGAACGAAAAGTTTTCAACTACAGGTTATCACGTGTCAGACGTATAATAGAGAATGCTTTTGGGATCTTAGTTAGTAGATTCCGAATATTTGAAAAGCCGATACCTACAAAGGTTGACACAGTAGATTCAATCGTATGTGCAGCTTGTGCACTACACAATTGGCTACGGAAAAAGTCAACATCTTATATCACTACAACTTGTGTAGATAGGAAAGATGAACAAGAACATGTTCTGCCAGGTTCATGGAGGAACGAAATTCAGTCCTTGCATAGTATTGCAAACCAAGGCAGCAATCATTCAGCACTTATTGCCAGAGCGCAGAGAGAAGAGTACAAGACTTTTTTCGTCACCACCGAAAGTGTTCTTTGGCAACTGAGAAGCATAAGTTGATCTTCAATACCACAATACTATCAATGTTGGTATAAATATATTTATTTTCTTGAATGTGATATATTATTGCAAAACAACAGCTTACATTCAATTGGAATTGAAAATGATGCTGGTAGAAGAATTTTTTTATAGAGATAATTCATATAACTCACCGCATTATTCCTCAAAACAAATGAAAACATAGACAAACGAAACCAAATTCATAAAACAGCAAAATAATACTGACCGAAATGAATGTTCATGTTATTATATTGTTAACGTAGAGTAGCAGTTGTAGCAATTACCTTAAAATTACCTCTTTATTTTGGTTATGCATATCCTGTAGTTTTTTTGTGAGAATGGAGGTAATAAACCTTATAATATCTTACTTACCATAGTCGTTACCATAGTCGTACTGCTACATTCTTGATAAATGCATCTAATTCATCAAACCACTTCACCTTCGGCACATAAATGCCTCCAGCATCAGACCTTGTTGATTTTTCAATTTTATTGATTTCTAAGTAGTACGTACTCCGGATATTCTTGAATTTAGTTTTTACTTCTGCAATAGTAAGTCCTTCTATCTGCATATCTTCTGTAACTTGTTTTAGCGCTGTTGTGCGCTTTTCTTTGTTTTTATACGCATCACAACGCAGATTCCATAAACATTCGTGTTCTCTATAGAGTTGAACCAACTTTAACGTTTCTAATTCACTTAGTTTCCGTATCATTTTTCACCGCAGCCACTGTTCACTCTACAGAGGTGCGCCAACGACTGTCACGCTGGACTGGCACGAAAAAGTGTTTACATGGAGCCAATTACTACGCCAGCGCTGGCGGCCAGTGAGACTGTCACCAGCTACTGGATACGTCTAAATCTGCCTTTAGCGCTGGATTGTCGTGCGCTCGAATTCTGTCAAACGTGTCCTCTGCGTGTTTTCTCATGTGTGCGTCTACGTAGTGTATGTTCAGGTCTAGATCCCGGAATATGTACCTTTTCGGTACATATCTTGAAGGCGTTTACAGCGGCCCTTACGCACGCGTTCATGAACGACTGGATCTGTTTTAGGTATGTCGCTGCGCGCTGGCCCCAGGCAGTGCAGGGTAATAGATTTTGTCGGGCAGATCTCGCCATATATTCTCTGCCGTACGTGAGACCTGAACGTTAATCTTTTGTCTAGGTTGACCCCCAAGTATCTAGCTAAAATGTCAACCACCCCCCATACCCCCTCCCGGGTTGAGTGCCCTGGAGTAAAAACTTCGCCCCACAAAATACATTTTGTGAGGAAAACTTAATACACCTCTCCATCCACCCCCGCTCTCCGAGCGGTCCTCAATCCTACTGATGGGCTAGATTGACATCTGACCTTTCTTCTATCTAAAGTCAGTCTTTAGGTGCTTATAGTTTCTAATCGGTTAAATTGCTCAATCATGACTTTTCTAACTGAATTTTTGCATGGGTTCCCCCAAAAATTAACCGGAGACACGTGTTTTTTTTATCGCGCGCGTATGTAAAATGTCAACGGCTTTCTTTTGAAATTTAGTACTAACAGTACTAAACAGTACTAACTAATACTAACTAGCGCCATATATGTGTTGTGTCCGAAACTTTTCAGCTAAGTGATGTACTAGCATGAGCTATTCGGAAAAGCTTTCCGAAAGCAAAAACAACTATTTTCCAAAAGTTAACATAATTACGTCATTTAGGTACTAGTAAGAATAATTGGAAATAATTGGGGAATAGGTGGAAAAAATCGGGCATATATAGACTAGAATGTGATGACTGTTCAGTTGCTTATATGGGCCGAACAGGCAGAAATTTCAAATCAAGGTACCGTGAGCATACATTATCAGATAAAAAATCAGCTATATACGTACTTCTTCAAGAAACAAACCATACAATGAATTATGAAAACATGAAAATTCTCCATACGTACAGTGAAGGAAGGGAGATAAATTTGTTTGAAGCATTGATAATAAGTGAATTGAATAAAAACCCCAATTTCCAAACTCTCAATGAACAAGTATTTGTAAATTTGTGAATTTTGACAACTAGTTTGAAATCCATTGGTATTTGGAGCAATAGTGTTTTTGGATCGATACTCAGTAATTTTGATAATAATAATAATAGTTTATTAGTTCTTTAGATTATGTGTAACATAATACAGAAGAAGTAATTATACTTAGTACAGTATCAGCTATAAAAAAATGTATAAGCTAAATTAATATTCAAAACATTTTTCACAAATTGTGGTCAATATAGTTATTATACTTATTGATGTAACTAAGTGCAAGAAAGCATGTAAAAGGACTCAATATAATAGTAAAAGACGACAATTATTTGTTATTGGTTCTTATGACTATTTCTTACATAATAAGGAACAAGTCAGGCGTCAGGAAACAGTTTGTGCACGCGAATTTTCGATAATACAATTAAGAGACTCAAATTATGAACAGATTACAGATCATACATAAGAACATCTGAAACCAATAAAAAACAAAGTGGTTTTATAAAATATTAAATATGAAACTATGCATGCATACATAAAATATAAAATCAGTTAAAATCTGTATCTCCCAGATACTCACTTATAGAGTAGTAAGCTTTTTTTAATGAGATATTTTGACTACTATTCTGAATTTATTCAAAGGAAGATCTTTATAGCAGTTTGGTACGTGATTAAACAAGATTATTGCCATGTAATTTGGGCAACGTTCTGTTTTTTGTAGACGGTGATTCGGCACTTCCAGGATTGCTGCATTTCTTGTGTGACATCTACTGTTTTCCAGGACTCTGAATGAGGCCAGCTCTGTTTTGGCATACCTATGTTATCGATGTTGAATAATTATTGTTTTGTTATCTCAGATAAGGTATTAATAATTCAGGTAACATTTCCGTTAATTCATGTACAAGTTCAATTAACCTACCCAAATGGCATCGACTATATTATTGTATATTTGAAGATTTATTTGCCAAACTACGTCAGTTCATTTGAGAATGGAGTACCTACCAGTTCATCGTTAAAACCTCGTTCTTGATATTTTTCGTCATGAACAACACTTGTAAAATGTTATTCACCTAGCAAGTATTTCCTAAATAATATTTTCAACAAATTAGAGCAGGTTTTGTGGTTTTCGTACACAAATTAATACGTTTACTTCCATATATTGAATCAATTCAAAAAATAAAATTTCAGTCAGCAAACAATCACATCATAATGAAGAATGGAACGCAGAATATGTTTCAACTAACTTTCCATAAATTGAAGAGACAAAATAGGTTTCACAAATATGATAGGTATTTTTATCTACATCATCTGAACAAATGGTTTGCTTGCTTTGAAAAACAAAATCTTATATTTCATCATTACTCCTGTTTCATTAGTTTTATCATTGTGACTTATAGAGAATGCTTTTCCAGACTTGATTTCTTCAAAAAAATCCTTCAAGTAGATGTTTTTCTCATTGTCAGGAATCTTCACGTATACGGGATCGAGAGCTAGAAAAAAATCTGAAAGGAAAATGAAATTGAACGAATTGTCCAGTGTGGAATTCTTAAAAGTATACATTTAAATAATTTACAAATTCTTTATTGTGAGATTTTCACTGCACAGTTTTACAAAAACGCAAAAAGTGTAACTCTATAGTATCTTACAGTTAGTATAGACCTAGTATACGGGATGTTTCCTGACTACGGTGCGAAAATTCAGAAGGTGATTTGTTGGGTCGTTTGAAAAAAACAGTTTCGAGTCGCTTCGTTTATGAGATACAGGGCGTTGGAGGTAAAAACAACGGTATTTATAAAATATCAGAAATATATTTACTTACCGCGATTTGGTTGAAATTTGCTAGAAATATTTGTAGTAACAAGGCGCTTATTTAGCCCGAACTAAATCGAAATTATTAGGTCCAGTGGCGTCTTAGTGGGCACGACAGCCAAAATATTGATAAAAAACGCCACTAACTTTTTCGTAGTTTTTTTAAATTTCAAGTTGAGCAACTAAATACAACTTTTTTGTCGCTTGTGTTTTTTTTATATCGAATTTCGTTTGCTAGAAAAAAAATCATTTCTAAAAAGTATTAACGGATAACATAAAATAAAAACCAAAAGTAAATGATAAACAATGTCGAAGTAAATGAGCAAAATGTCTACCTTCTGATGAAATACACAACTGCAATCCATTTTTCATCGATTGTCTGACACGTTCAAAAATACCTGGAGTATTCCTTATGACAATACTCAAGTCATTCACTTCTAGTACAGAAGTTTTATGAACAAGAGCTTTCAGATTCAGATAAATCTAAAGGATTCACATCAGGACTGCAAGCTGGCCAATTTTGAGGTCCTGCATGTCCACTCCAGTGGTTAGGGTAGGTGATGTCGAGATGCTGACCATCAAGAACACTAAAATGAGCTGAAGTCTCGTCGTGCATAAAAAAATCTGTCTTTCCGTTAATCAGCCGTCGCCCCCATACGAACGACAACTCTCTGAAGTTGAGAAACTTGTACGAGCTAAGGACTAACAAGGTCTTACCTTTTAACGTGTGATTCCCAACACGGTTGCAGAATCATCCCAGCTAAAGATAAATTCTCTCGAGAAAAATATCTGGTCGAGGCGGGAATCGAACTCTTCCGAACGTGAGTCGGGCGCACTACTACCGCGGTCAATTCCACTACCATAAACAACATGTTGCCTCTTACAAGTACCGGCACTTCTTATAACAAAAATGGTCATTGTGAAAGGTCATAATACCATCTTGTGGAAAATTTGCTTCGTCCGTGAATAATATATTTGGTGAAAAATTATTATTGTGTGCCATCGTATAAATCCACCACCTGCAAAAAAATTTTGGGTGAAAATCTCGAGGTAGTAGAGCTTGGACCAGCTGTATGTGATATGGGTATAGGAGGTTTCTGTTTGAACTGTCCATACGGTTTTTGGGCTGGCTTTCAGCTACAGAGCAATCTTCCTGGTGCCATTTGAAGGATATTTTTCTATCGCATCAAGTATATTGTCTTCTGGTTCATGCATTGTTACAGTTTCTGGTTTTTCACCACCTGATTTTTTTTTAAACTCCCCGTTTCACATAATCTTGCAAGTAGCGTTCTAAATGTTTCAGCACATGAAAATACTCTGTTAAGATATCTGTCCTGGTAAATCCTCCGTGCTTCTTCCGCATTTCCATTTGCTTATCCATCAATAAAGTGCATGTAAGCCATTTCAGCGTTTGAAAAATTATTCATGATGGAATCACTGCTAATCAACAACGATGACTTTCACTGCTATGACAATAGTATCACTGTCAGCTGGTATTCAAAGCAGTTGTTCATAATATGCAAAGTAGCTTCAGTTTCATTCCTCGAAAACGAAGCTAATCATGGATATTTATCATATTTTATGAATACCGTTTTTTTTTTTAACTATAACGCCCTGTATCTCAAAAACTCAGGAAATATGTTCATTTTTTTTTCTATAAACGACCTAACGAATCACCCTCTTGGGTGATTTCTAGTTTCTAGTTTATTTCCCCTAGTTGGGAAACACTCTGTATATAGAGTTAGTATAGACGCGCCTGAAGAAGCTACTGTGGGCGAAACACATTTTTGTAAAACTATTTGGTGAAAATATGGATTATGGATTTTCAGCAAATTTACAAACTAACAATTGATTTTGAAAATCAGATAATTAAATATTGATCTCATACTTATATTCTACTGTTTGTGGATGACTATAAAGCTCAAAAAGTTGCTGTTTTTCCCAAATCAGATTGGGCGATGAAAATCTTAATCTGCATTCACAAAGTTAACTATTTAAAAAGAACCTCAATAGGTATTTCGAAAAGTAGAGAGAAGAAAATTTTTAACGCTTGGTGTCATCTTGAAATTGTGTGTTCCTTTGTATAAGTAGTTCATCTAAGTGGATATATGTAATCATAAGTATGTTTCAGCCTCAAAATTAGTAATTCTAACAATATAAATCTGACTTATTTCATCAAATAATAATGTTGACCCTTGACAAAATGAACAGATAGAAATAGGCTTTAAAAAAATGTTGATTAAATTTGATTGTTGTGAAATTAATTTCAAGTTCGGCTAACGTAATTCTAATTTACTGGTTATCATATCCCGAATTATGAAAACATTACTGACTCTTGCAAATTAATACAATAAAGAATTCAATAATTTTGGGTATAGAAAATTACATTTTTCCAAATAATTATATAATCTATCTAAACTAATCTCTCTCTCTCTCTCTCTGTCTCTCTATTTTAGATGGTCGTTGCTTCCTGTCTTCAGGCGCATATGACCAATGCTCTTCCTGTTGGTTAACAGGAGCTTCGTCGGGGGGCGCAGCGGTCTTGCACGAAGCAATGCTGCCACCCATTTTTTTCGAACTTCTTTCAACAAACAACAGTAGTTTTTTTAACATAAAAACAATTTGATTTTTTGAAGTCGCCTCCTGCTTGGGAGACCTTTCGGTATTTTTTCACATATATAACCTCCTTTACGTGGTTACCCAAACCACCCCGGCCTGGATACCGGCGTGAATGAAGGGGGCCATTTATTCATCACTTTTTTAGACACTCCACATTTCAATTTTAACACAAAACAACTTTAAACGGAGCCCACTGCTACCACGGAACTCTATCTATACTAATATAAATGTGGAAGTAGAGGGGCGGCCTAAGCAATGAAGCGCCGTCGCCGAGAACGCGACCCGAACGCGGGCAGAGGCGTGAGGGCAGAAGTCGTTGACGGTTGTGTCAGTTTTGCGAATTTTTCAATAGGTAATATAATTCGATTCTCGAAGCTATTCATTACTTAGTGCATTTGGCATATTTTTTCAGTTACTGTAACTATTTGTTTAAAATGGTCACTAAACTTAATGTGACAAACCACATTCGACGTGGCAAAGTCACGGGCAACATCTAGTAGTATATATATTTTATCTGTAATGATAAACTGACATTCCAAGTTGAACATTGCTCAAAATTGTTCCAATCAAACAAATTATTATGAAAAATTAATAAAATTTACACCTCAAATTTCTATATACTTTACGCCGTCTATCATTTCTCCATAGATTACCTTTTCTATATCGAGTATAACAATTGGGAACTTACCTTCGAAATCGTCGTAGTAAGTATACGTTCTAGTTTCACTAAATTTTTCAATATTCCAAAATCCCGATTCCTTGAAAGTTTTTTCCCAACTCTCTTCTGGATTTTTATCAAAAAAAAAATTTGATACATATTTATCATGACCATATTTACCCCATCTTGGATGTTTAGATAAATTCATGAAGATATCATCCAATGGATTCACATCAAAAAATGTAGCTAGTATTTCTCCTCCTGGTTTCAACAGCCTGAAAATATTATCGAAGGCTTGCCTGAAAATAATTAATGTATACATGAATTTGCATGATATACCTACTCTGTAATGGGAGGAGTCGTCATTTCATTCGTAAAAATAAGTAACCAGAAAATTTTTAATTTCCGAAAATGTTTGTGTCCCAAAAGAAAGATTATGCACTTGGTAACCAAGAGTTTTCCCAGAAACATTAGGTTTTTTCGAAAGTTATTTCCGTTTTATGCAGTATTTCAATAGATATTGAAAAATCTACCGAAGCTTGATCGGAATATCAAAAAATAATTACTACTCAAAAAGAATTGAATCATCAAAAAATAAACCTAGAGAGAAATAGGCAATTATTAATGAATCGCGTGGAAAAGGAAGGCTATCTTCATCAGCAGTTATCAACATTGATCTGCATTCTTTGAATAATTTTTACTGCTCTATTGCCGGACAAATAACAGCCACTATAGTACCTAAACTCAACCGCTTAAGTTATCTTGATCAAATTCACTGTCCTGATAATTTCGACTTAACACCCACAAATGTTTGCGAGATAAAACAAACTCTCAAGGAAATAAAAAATGATAAGTCAGCTGGATCGGATGGTATAGGTAGAAGACTCCTTGAGAACCTACCGATACAAGCTCTATTTGTCCTAACTGAGGTAATTAACAAATCTTTTGTGACAGGAGTATTTCCCTCAGGGTTGAAGACATCAGTTGTTTCACCTCTCTATGAAAGTGGAGAGATCACCAACACCACTCTGTATTCATAATTATAGGAATTTTATATGAAGTCTATTAAACATGGTTCCCCTTTACAAGAAACCTGACCAACATATAATGGTAAAGGTTTCTTTAGGAAAAATTGATAATTATTGTAGGGTTTGCAAATATCATTTTCGACATAAAAATTTAAATATGTTAAAAACAATCAGACCCAAATATAAGACATTATGCACAAGAAGTATTTAGATTCTGATATAGAATCCAAAAATTTAATAATATTGTGGTGTTCTATGTGGTGTTCAAAATAACAGAGTTGACAGCTACTTCTAATATAACCGGATGTGCCGTCATTTTGAAAATATATTAGTCGAGTTGCCTCCACCGACTTCAGTATATTGTCAAACTTTCAGATTCTTTCTGATTATAGTTTTTCTACAATCGGTCGATGCAGTTCCTCGAGATTCACCCTGTATAATCTATAGGCGAAGATGAGTGAAAATAAGGTAGATTTTCAGAAGAACCATCGTTTCGACAAACAACAGACATTTTCGGAAGTTTTACTCAGAACGAATACTAGATAAGTGAGTAGTAGAACAAAAATCAAAGATATCTTGAGAATTTTGAAACACTCACCTAGCATTTGTGAACCAGTGAAAACAGTTGAAAGATAGAACGTAGTCGAAATTATTGATCAACTCTTCGGGAACGTTCTCAGTTTGAATGTCGAGTGCAAGAAAATCGAGAACGGGGTAATCTTCTTTGCTATACATCCGCTTCGCAAATCCCACCATTTCTTCTGAAGAATCACTTGCCACATATTTTTCAACATTTTTTGGTAGTTGTGATTGGAGTAATTCAACAGTATACCTTCCATCGCCCGTGCCTATTTCAAAAAATGACGACCCTTCTTTGAAAGCCTGTGAATCTAAATATTTTCCTAGCAGACGTGATGTCTCTCCTGATTGAAAGCGGTTGTTTTTTGAGTATTGATCTGGCTGGTTCATTTCCACTCTGGAAAAAATACTTAGGTTATACATGATTATAATAGTACAGTCATTATTACGGTGTTTCAATGCCAATTTGGAAAATCCACTGCAATATCATACAAGTTAACAAAGTTCTGTCACTGTCTGAATCGCTGTACATGCTGTACCTACAGCGTGTATTGCTCAGGGGTTTAGCAAACCGGCCATCGGATGCCTACTTCTACGTAGCCCCGCTGGATATGGGAATGACAGAATCGTTTGTGGTTCTGTTAATTCCTAACTGAGTGGCATCCCACCGATGGCTTGATTCTAATGTGTGTGTGAATCTGTGCCGTGAGGATGAATGACACTGAGCCTATCAGCTGTCACTACGGAACCTCCGAGATACCGGGCGGCCTCTCGTCGTAGCATCGCCTTGTCAAGGTAATGCGGGGCTTTGCCATGATTGACCTTCTTTCCCTAGCTACTCATGGAACTCGGGGTACCCTATGGAACCGCCTTGCACGAAATTCCTGAGCGGCGTACGTAGAATCTGTCTCAGGTGGAGGAACAAACACACCATGAGTAGGTTAGCAAACGTTTGCGCCAAAACCGAGGCAAAAAAGCCCTGCACAATTGAATCTAAGGCATCGTCAGGTGTAGCTGACGTGCAAAAATCCTCATATGGGAAGGTTGTCTCGGGTATCATGTTGCACCTTGACCATCCGACTACCTCATTAACGATGAAACAGCGGAGCATATACTTTGTGCCTGCCCCGTTGGGGACCGATTCAGGTTTTTAGTTCAGTTCGGCAGAGCTTGAAAGCCTGACCTGAAAGACCACTCACCATACAAAATAATCGGCTTCGGTATAAACCTGGGTTTATTTGGTCGAGTGTGAATAGGTGTGAACCACAATAAACCCTTGCGAGTTGCACTGTAGGGACGAATATATCCACTCACTTTGGACCTAACCTATCCTAAACCTAACTTAACTGAGTTATTGAAAGTCAAATGTCATAATAATCAGCGAATATCTCACAGTATATTGCTCAGAAGTCAATAAACGTTACTCACGAGATTGCTCGTCGCCCGATCACCATGTTTGACAGTAGAACGCATTCTTGCATTTTCCGCGCCACTTCCAAGGTCGAATGCAAAAGAAGGCAGGGAGATGAATACCATGATCATTCAAATTCAGAACATATCAAAATTACTGAGAATTGATCCAAAACCACTACGTGTGGATTGCTCCAAATACCAATCGATCCTAAACTAGTCGTCAGAATTAACAAATTCAAAAGTAGAGAGCTGAATAGTTCTTTATAGTTGTTCATTGAAGGTGAAATCGGGGTTTTTATTCAATTCATTTATTTCCAATGATCCCAACAAATTCATCTTCCTTCCTTTACTGCTCGTATAGAGAATTTTCGTGTTTTCTTTATGAATTTTGTAGCTGACTTTTCGGATTACAAATTTCATCCGAAATTTGTCAACCTATTTGATAAGGAACTCAATCAGAAAAAAATAAGAATTTCAGAGAAAGGACCTAAGACTCCTACAAACAACAAGAAAGGGATCATTGGAGTACAAACCGAACTGATCATCGCAAAAAAGTTCAATATAATAAACAATCTCACTCGCCATAGACACAAATTAGCAAACATTATTTGTAATAAATATAGTTTAAAAAACCAAACAACACCCTTTCACAGAACATCGAACTGAAAAGTTGAAAATATTTTTTCAAGCTTGAAACAATAACGAACGAAAAATAATAGTTTCATTGTGAAAAAAAGCGACGTACGCTTGATATACAAAAAATATGGCACAAAGCATCCACGCTTTTTATACTATATTCATTTCCCATTTTTTAGTTTCGTATGCTATAAAAGCGTGATTTTTAGTCTTCTTCAACTATATTTATTTCATCTAAGCTTTCGAATCAATCAGCCGTATATTGTTTAAAAAAATCACCATTGATATTTTCCGATTCCGGAGAGGAAGCCTGAAAATTAACTACCAAGCCCAAGGCATCAGGCGCCCAAGGAGGGTTACAAATATGGCAGACTCCGAGTTCGAGAGATACAAACAGACATACATACAAACATATGAAGCTAATAAGAGCGTGTTAAAATAATGTCGATATATCATGGAGGTTAAGTACAGCGCCATCTGCCCGCGAATAGATCAAGCAATAATGTCGACAATTCTGTCAAATACAGATCCCGAGCTTGAGAGTTACAAACAAACAAACATACATACAGGTGAAGCTAATAAAAGCGTGTTAACAACATGCCATCTCTCGTTCCAACGGAATTAAGAAAATATGTATGAAAAATCAATTTTTCAGTCAACCAGCTGTCGCACTCCTACGGAAGTCAACCCTCAGAAGTCGAAACAAGTGCGAGCTAAAGACTAACGAGGTCTTACTTTTCAACGTGTGATTAGGCTCCATAAAGAAGGCAATCACCAGACCAGTGGTACCCTACATCGACCCTCCAACCGGTAATTTATCAAAATTTTTGAATTCTGAGTTCAGAGTGCTAACAAATTTTACACCATCAGAAACTGCTGAACTAAATTCCATAATTGTGATGCACCTTGGAACCTTTGGTGTAGTAATTCTATACACCTAGCCAATATACTGACTACCAATAACAAAAATAATAGCATTAAATTAGTATTCTTCGATATGTAAAAATGTTTCCAAATATTTTAACAAACGAATGCCTACCTCTGCTGAAATATATACTAGATAAACAGAATATCAATCCATATATCAGTGAGGAACTAAATAACCTCTTTGATATATGTCAAACAAAATCATTTAAAATATGTACAACAAAAACGTTTACCTTCAAAATTCAGGCCTACCAATGGGGTCAAAGTTAAGTCTCGTACTAGCAGATATTTTTATGAACAACTTAGAGAACACGCGTATCTGAATAATACCTTATCACATAAACAGATTTGGAAATATTGATGATATCCTCGTAGGTCTCGATGGCTCGACAAAACGGATAAACAAAACGGTAGCTTTAACTTTCTTGATCTTACTATCAGAAAAACTAAAAACAAAATCTAGTTCAGCTTATAGAGGGAGACCACTTTTACGGACTGTACAATATCTATGAATTGTTGTTCTTCATCACATAAATTATCTGCAATCAGATCAATGATACTGAAACAATGAGAGCATTTAAGATTCCTTCATCAGAGAAGGCTTGTTATGAAGAAATGAAGATCATAAAGCAGATCGCATCTGAATCATGTCACTCAATTGAGAAAATCATCTCCAACAAAAAACAAAAATGAATCATGAATGAACTATAACACATGGGCTCGAAAGTCTCGAGCCTGTGAAAGAAAACGCATTTTCTCTGTTCAAAATTTGCGTCATTGGCTTCATCCATCAAGAGCCAAACAGTCTCAAAAAAGGCCTCAGTTTCAGTAATAACCTTTTCATTCCAGATGAATGTTTTACCGGTGAGCATTTTTTGAGGTCTGCGAGCAGCCAGTAGTCGCTGGGAGCCAAATCCGGCGAATACGGTGGATCTGGGAGGTATTCGAAGTTCAATTCACGTAATTTTGCCATTGTTTCGATCGACTTGTGACACAGTGCATTGTCTGGATGAAACTTTTTTTCTTCACCATATGCGGTCGTTTCTTTGCAATTTCAGCACTATTGTTGGTATTTCCCTTCTCAAGATAGTCGATAAATATTACACCACGCACATCCCAAAATGCCGAGATCATAACTTTTCCAGCCGATTATAGTGCTTTCGGATGCTTTGGACGAGGTTCACCAGTTGCTCTATACTCAGATGACGATCGTTTTGATTTCGGATTAAAGTTATTGATTCATGTTTCATCCATCGTCAAATATCGATACAAAAATTACGGTTTTTTATGTTTAAACATGGCATAACACTGCTCAGAATCAACAAGACGTTCTTGTTTTTGGTCAACAGTGAGCACGCGCGGCACTCACTTTGAACAGAGCTTTCTCATGGTCAAATACTCATGCAATATGAAGCCAACACGTTTCAGGATGTGGAGTGTACTCCAGATCACTAAACCTAAGGATTAAGTCGAAATAGGAAAAATACCAGCGTGGTTCAAACAGAACTGGCTAGTATCTCAATCGCCACAAACGAAATGACCAGGAAAGCATTTCTTGCCAGAAAATAACAATCTGCACTAATAGTAGACAAGCCCTATTAACCTTGAACAGACAACCTCAGGGCTAGTACTAGAGTGCCACCAAGATGATTTAGCCATAGCCTTGGTAGATGATAACATTATCCTGAGATGGATCAAAGGGCACGACAGGAGTGAACCTAATCGCATTGCCGACTCTTTAGCCAAGGAAGCGGCTGGGCTAAGAATTTTAGGACCCGGTGGCACCTACGGCCTGATGACTTCGACAACTGCAGAACTAGCCAAACGTTACACCCATGCTCAATCCATAAAGAGATGAGATGAAATCAAACAATGCAATCTTACCAGGATCACCCTGGACGACCCTGGGAAGCTGACGCCGAAGAAATATCTGGCGATGTCCAGGAAAAATCTACAGTAGGATTTCTGACTGGCCCCTGTCAACTGAGGAAACACCTCCATAATATGGGGCTAGTGGACACAGGATGTGTGAACAGGAAGATGAAACTGTCAGGCATGTCCTATGCGAGTGCCCGGAGTTATCGTCAATAAGAGAGTCTGTGTTCGGCGAGTCTTGGCCTACACCTGCCGATATAAAGGAGATGTCTCCCAGTGACCTGTCCACCTTCCTGGAAAGGACAGGATGGACGATGACCTAGGAGGAGAACTCCTCGGGAGGATGTACAATGGGTCACATATGGCCACGCTGTGGGCCTACACTCACTCTCCCTAATCTACAGATACAGAAGCAAACACGTTCTTTCTCATACAACTTCAATTTTCGATCATTCGAAAAGATTTTGTGGATTTCTTTATGTTTTCTGGTATTACTGCCTCATTTGAACGTCCACTGCTTTCTGCACAATCGGTATCTCTATGACCACGTTGAAGTCAGCAAATCAACGTCCAATTGTAGTTTTTGATGAAGCGGAGTCCTTATAACACTTTTCAAGGTATTGTTTAACTTGAACGGTATTTTTTACCATGAAGAAGCAGAGTTAAATTGAACTATGTAGTAAGAAAGCACAATAACTCCCAGACTTATGTGTCGAATATCATTAAATATCAACGGCTTTCTTTTGAATTTTAGTACTAACAGAAAAAGCGGTGAATGCAAGACTAGCACCATCTACGTGTTAGACCCGAAACTTTCCAGCCCATTTAGTATGTAAATCACTAAGAACCTAAAGAAGCTAAGAGGTATACTAGCATAAGCTATTCGGAAAAGCTTTCCGAAACCATAAACAACTATTTTCCAAAAGTTAACATAATTACGTCATTCACTAGTGAGAATAATTTGAGGAACATGTTATTCTACGCAATACCCAAGAGAAATAGGTAGAAAAATCGGGCATATATTGAGTAGAATGTGGTGACTGTTCAGCAGCTTATACAGGCCAGATAGGTAGAAATTTCAACTCATGGTGCCGTGACCATATATTGTCAGATAAAAAATCAGCTATATATGTACATCTTCAAGAAACAAACCACACATTAAATGAAAAAAACATGAAAATTCTCCATACGTGCAGTAAAGGAAGGGGGATTAATTTGTTGGAAGCATTGATAATAAATGAATTGAATGAAAACCTCAACTTCCAAACTATCAATGAACAAATATAACCATGCAGCTCTCTCCTTTTGAATTTGTGAATTTTGACAACTAGTTTGAAATCCATTGGTATTTGGAACAATCCATGAGTAGTGTTTTGGGATCGATACTCAGTAATTTTGATAATGATAATAATAGTTCATTAGTTCTTCAGGTTAAGTTTAGCATAATATAGAACAAGTCAGTATAGTAGAGTATCAGTTATGAAAAAAAAATTATAAGATAAATTGATTATTTAAAATATTTTTCAGAAATAATGGTCAATATAATTAATATAGTTATTGATGTAACTGAGTGCAAGAAAGCATGTAAAATGACTCAAAATAATAGTAATGGTGGCTAATTATTCGGTATTGGTTCTTATGACTATTTCTTACATAAACAACAGAACAAGTCATGTGTCAGAAAACAGCTTGTCCACGCGTATTTTCAATAATACAAATAAGACACTCAAATCATAAACAGATTGCAGATCATACATAAGAACATCTAAAAGCAATATGAAAACAAAGTGGTTTGATAAAATATAAAATATGCATCCATACATCAAATCAGTTAAAATCTGTGTCTCCCAGATACTCACTTATAGAGTAGGAAGCTTTTTTTAATAAGATATTTTTGACTACTATTTTAAATGTATTCAAAGGAAGATCTTTGTAGCAGTTCGGTAGATGATTAAACAAGGTTATTGCCATGTATTTTGGGCAACGTTCTGTTTCTTGGAGACGGTGATTCGGCACTTCCACGATTGCTGAATTTCTTGTGTTATCTACTGTTTTCCAGCGCCGTGAATGAGGTCAGCTCTGTTTTGGCATATGTTATCGATGTTGAATAATCACTGTTTTGGTATCTCAGATAAGGTTTGATGATTCAGGTAACATTTTCGTTATTTCAGGTCTAGGTTTGATTAACCTTCCTAAATGGCATGAACTATATTGCTCTATATTTGAAGATATGTTTGCCAAACTATGTCAGTTCATTTGAAAATGGTTCAATGAACAGAAACCGGTCGTAACGCAAACAAATCTTGGTAGAAATTAGACAAAAATTATTTTCTCTGTCCTTTATCTGAACAAAATGAATAGAGGTCATGAATCGAACAAGTTAGATCCGTTGTGGAGGTATTGAAATGTTTGGTATGGAACCAGATTGGAAAGTAGGTTAACAGGAAACACAAAGAGAACTCAGAAAATATATGTGAAAACTCACATGGAAAAACTTCATAAAAAGACTACCTGAGAAAATAATGGAAGAGTAGCTTCTACAAAGCAGGGATTGAGACCGAACAATTACAGAGCTACTCATGGAGACCTTGATGGCAGGGATGGCAGGGGGCGAAAAATTCATGGACAATCTATATTAAGTTCAGAGGAAAATGGCAAACAACCAAGGACCTGTACAAATCAGTACAGACAAACAGATATGGTTCTTAAACGGAGAATAGACGCAATGGGCCCTTGAGGTTGCAATGTTCTCCATTAACTTAGAAGAAATGGACTCCAAGAACTGCAAAATAATGACTGAAGATGTGAATATGTGGCCGTTTATAAGAAATGATTTGATTCAAAATATCATGAGATCCATCACTACTAGAATATTTCTTCTGAAAAGCACAATATTGCAAACTTGAAAAAGAAAGATTTCGTCAAAATGGAATATTTTATTTTCTCATAGGAAATTTTTGATTTCAACACAATAAATAAGTTCTAGAAGTTCCTTGATCACTTGACCTCACCGATAAGATACATTGATGATCCTCTACAACTCCAAGATAACGTAACCTAAGAAGAGCTGATATTATCGGTAATGGGAAGGAAATAAGCAGGGAGGGCTGGAAAATTTTCGAATTTTTTTCTTACCAAACGAAGAGTTCACATGAAACCCTTTGTTATCGAAATTTCGAGAGATTTCTATTCATAAAAATTATACTGTACAACTATATTACATTTGCACTTACCAATTTCATTCCTAATGTTCTGGATACTCAAGATATCGGAATGATCGACTACTACACCCAACGAGCTTTTAAGAAGGTTCCAAGTCGACTATACATCACAATAATCATTTATTTTTCATCAATCAAAAACCACTTTATAACCTGTAATTTGGGCATAACTTCTATCTTGTTTTTTTTTGGAGTCCGCCGGATTATCTGAAATACGCTTTAACGGTGTTTAATGTGCAATTTGAAACTGTTGATGAGGAAATATTCCCATGATTAGAGATAAAGAGAATTACAATTCGATGTTTAATGGAGATAGATGGGCATTTAATTCTGAATATGATCATTATAAACCATTGATTGGTTGTTGAATTGCTCCAAAGTGTTTTGATTTCGTATTGAAAACGACTTGCTTTAATTCAAAACGGGTTCAGATGTAGTAAATAGAAAGCTATCAAAAAGCGATACATGTCGATTTTCATTTGAGAGAAATGTCACTCTGGCTGTCGAGAAAAGTATTATCAACGAATAAATATTCATAATGATAGGTTAATAGTGATTGATTTTTTTTTGGTTTTTTTTTAACTCGGTAAGCAACAACTTTCGTCGTTTACTAAATATTAAAAAAGGAGTCATCACTATTATCATGTCATTATGACCATTCATTCATTAATAACATGTGACAATTTTTTTTCTCCATTTTAAAATATTTTTTCTCCGTAATTTTAAGTAACTAGCTGATGATGAACCTTTATAGGTTCGAAACATGTACAGATTGATGATTTTACCGTTCTAACATCTGAGGGTGATAATCAATTGTGGAGACGATTTTGAGTTTTTATTATTCACAAAGTTATATTTGCATTTGAACAAGAATCCACCTGAGGTGTTGAGAGAAATTCCTATACATTGATATATGGAAACTCAACAAAATAGTCAACCCAAATTCATAAAACTCGAATAATTATCTCTGTATCTGTAGAGTAGAGAGGGTGAGTGTAAACCCACAGCACTTAGGCCACATGTGACCCATTGTACATTCTCCCGAGGAGTTCTCCTCCTAGGTCATCGTCCAACCTGTCTTTTCCAGGGAGGTGGACAGGTCACTGTCCACCCTTAACCCTTAGGCTTAGTGATCTGGACATCCTGAGCCTTCTTTCGTTTTTTGTGCCGTCTGTATATTATGCGTATTGCATTTGCAGCATCTGACTCTGTGTTCTGCTTTACTTGTATTTTGTAGGGTTCATTAAACACAAACCTGGATTCAATTGGATCACTTGTTGCCTGCAGCAGAGGTTGCGCAATAAGCGCTTCCCGCCATAGGCCCAGCCTCAATTGATCCATTCCTACTTCGACGTTTACACCAGCCGTGCGCAATCGTACAATGGCCATTGAGGCATCCTCCTTAAGTACAAGTCCAGAGGGGTCAGACCCGTAATTAATTCCATTGCCGCGATTGGTGTTGTTCGCCTGTGATGTTTAAACAAGCCAGTCGCTGTTTTTGATATAATTTTTTTATGGCCTTTGCCATCATGCAATGGCCATGCAATGGCACCGTATGTTAACGTCGGTCTTATTATTGCAGTGTAGATCCAGGTGACCATACGGGGTTAAAGACCACATGCGCGTCCCACTGTCCTCTGGCATTGCTCATAAGCCACGTATGCTCTTTTTGCTCTACTCTGTAGATGAGAGTTCCATGTTAGCTTCCTGTCGAGGATTTCACCTCTTCGGAGGAGTTCAGTTTGCTTTTGAAGATTTCGGGAGGTTTTAAGCCCGTTAAACTCATTTTCCTGGTGAAAAGGACCATCTCAGTCTTCTTAGGGTTGATCGACAGTAAGTATTCCTTACAACATGTTTCTATTAATTTGAGCCCATCCTGCGCTCTATCGCACAGTGTGTTTACAAATTTGCCGGTCTGCAAGATAACTATGTCATCTGCGTATGCAATTGTGTAGAATCCATTTTTGTTAAGGTGATTAATGAGGGTATCCAGAACTATGTTCCAGAGAAGGGGTGATAAGACCCTTTTCTGTGGACGTCCCCTCATGACCAGTCCTTTCACTGTGACGTCTTCTACATTAATACTTATTGCTCTACTAGAGAGCATATTGAGTATCCATATAGCCGGGGTGGATTCTTTGTTGTCCAATGATCTCCCGATTTTGCCAACCATATGGTGGAGGGCCGAATCAGTAGATCTTCCCAGAGTATATGCTTGTTGATTTGGATGAAGTGGGTTGTGAACTAGTACTTCATCTCTTATGTACCGCTCACATAACGGAATGCTTTTGGTAGGGTATAGTCCATCCTACCTGGTTTGGGTATAAATGCTACTGTTACTTCTTTCCACTTACTGGGAATATACCTCAGAGCAACAGAGGCTCTGAATATTCCAACCAGGTGCGACATAAGAATAATTAATAAAACAAACTTTTTTTTAATTCAAATTTCATAATATGAAGGAAACATTTATGATTTCTACTTACAAAATAACTGAACAATATTACTATTTTGTACTTATTTCATTTCCTCATTAAGAATGATACTGATTGAATGTTTGAACTCGATTGTTGGTGTCGAATTTGTTTCATCTGTTATCTTTTTTTGGGTTTTTTTCCTTAGTTTTTGAATTGATTGGAAAGTTCGACCTTTTCGATTATAGTATGTGAGCTCTTGTTAGGTTTTTATAATTTCTAATAAGAAGATGTAAAAGTCAGTTCTATTTTAGTAAGTTATTATATACTTGATTGAAGTTTTTGATATCGCTTCTATTATTGATACTATTGGGATCTTTTTTTTAAGTGGATCATTTCAAGGAAATTTCTAACTTTTGGATTTCGTTCTTTGGTGAAAATTCCAACCTTGTCAAAGTCGAATTTATGTTCATATTCTTTTTCATGTTTGGACAAGACTGTAATGTGATTTTTCGAATATTTGTGAGCTTGTATTTGTTTTTGTACGTGTTGTTTGGATTGACCTATATAGGTACTTTTACAATCTTCATTCCAAGAATAGATTAATATTCCGGAGAGGTGCATATAACATGCTCCAGATTTAGGTGAAAATACCTTACCCCTTACCTATGACTTTCCAGGTACGTGTGGCAGGAGCTAGGGGTAAGGTGAAAACACCTTACCCCTAGCTCCTCTTCAAGACCTACTACTTCTTATAATTTATAGGTACGTGTGGCAGATACCCAACGGAAAAACAACAACTAACCCAGCTGATTCCTCGCAGGTAGTTGAAGTAAAAGTAAACGAAATTAATTTCTGCTTTCCATGGTGAAAAATAACTTGCCACGAATCTTTCAAATCGAAGACGTTGCACAGGCGCCTGATGGTTTCACTTCAACAAGGCAGTGAACTTCATTTCATAATATGTAGTGGAGTAGGGGCCTTCATAAAATATGTCCATCTTCTGATGAATGTCAAAAAAACATAAACATATTTTTCATTTATTATTTTGATACAACAAAATACTGACTGATGCAGCCTCGGATACTAAAAATAAATAGAAACATATTAGAGATAATGAATCCTGTTAACTTTATTTCAGAACCTATACTTTCACTCGACGAACTCGTAGATCACAAGACTCTCTCTGATGGCTTTGATGTTTGCACAAACACTATATCGCTTCTAAATATTCCTTCTCTCTTTCCAGTTTTCTCGTCTCTGGTAATAGTGAAGGCTTTTCCTCTTTCAACCTCTTCAAAATAATCATTGAGGTAGGCTTTTTTATCCTTGTCTGGAATCTTCGAGTACACCGAATCTAGAGCTTGAAAAAAACCTGAAAAAGTTATGTTTGTTCTATCATGATCACAGTTTCATTTCATTTTTTTCAAATATTGTATAACAAAAAATATACCTAAAACTTTTCTCAGTCCCTTTGCGAATATTTTTTCAATGGAAACATGAAACAATGGAGAGATATGAAGTCCATGGACCCAATAACATAATGAACAACTTAATGATCGAAATTCAAAGATTCAAAATTCCGTATGAGTCAGAATAATTCTTATGAATCATACCTTCGAAATCGGTGCAATGCCAATTTATTTCAAGATCACAAAATTTTACTTCATTCACGAATCCCGCTTCTGTGAAAATTGTCTCCCACATCTGTAGGGGATGGTTGGACAAAGCAATTCTGGAATCGCAAATTTGGTGGCAGTAAACTCCCCATTTGTGATGTTTCGATAAGTTGGTGTATATGTCATGAAGTGGATGTACAATACAAAATGTGGCAATCAGTTCTCCTCCAGGTTTCAGCATGCTGAATATATTTTTGATAGCCTTTCTGAAATGAAAATGAAGTAAAAAAAGTGGACGATGACTTCATTTAAGTGAAGCAAAGCTAATTAGCATTGATGAAAATATTATTTTGAAAAGTCATCATTTTGGATAGACCTTTACACAATCCTCCAAAAAATGATGAAATCAATATTATTCATCGGAAATTAACGCCGAAATTTTTCCATTTCGAAGGAAAAATGAAGTTTCAAAAATGCTGTAACGTCACTACCTAAATTTTTGGAACCCCTTATGTTTGTCTAAATGAGACACTATTATCGTGAGTCAAAAAGTGTACTACAAAGTACATTCAATTTGGTTATGTAACCAACGCAAATTGGCTGAATTAAATTTTAACTGAACAAGAAAAAAATACAATCAAAAAATAGTGCACAATAAAATGATTACCAGAATCTGAAATGCAGAAGAAAACCAGTTTAGAGCGAAGTAAAAATGCATCCATATTCGGGGTGTCCTCCCCTGTTCTATAGTAAGGTGTCAGCGTGCATGGAAGCAACACGGGCATTAATGGTACCCATTGGGACGTTGGTCCATTTTTCTTGGGCCGCGAGTGTCTGTTCCGGGGTATAGAATATTAACTCTGTTTGAGATTGCTCGTTCAACGAAATCCCACATGTGCTCAATGGGATTCATATCTGGTGAATTTGCTGACCACGGTTCTAGTATATTGATTTAGTGGACCACTCGGTACTTCAGTTTATATTTGAGGACGACAGTTTTTTAGAGGAAAAAAACAGTAGGTATCAGGGGGAGTATGTAAACCTTCCTTATCGATATCGATAAGGAAGGTTTACATACTTCACCGGAAAAAGTAATGGCTATTAAAAATGCTCCGAAGCCAGAAANTCCAGAACTTGGATATGTGTGGAAGAGATATTTGAATCAAATAAAAAAATATACTTTCGAAGAAGCTTCTCTACCAATGCAAGTATATAGTGAGACAAGTGATTCAAACGCCGTTTCCATGCAACTCAGACAAGAAACAACGGAGAATTTAGACAGTGAGAGTAGTTACAAGGAAGTACTAGAGACCTCCCATTCACCTCAGCGTACAATGGCCAATGTAAGACCAAGACGTGAAAAAAAACCATAGATCGGTTAGAATATCGAAAATGGTAATTTTTTTTTGTCTAGTTTTTTTTTTAGGGAGGAAATATTGTTGTATATTGATTTAGTGGACCACTCGGTACTTCAATTTCATTTCGGAGAGGATAAATAATAGGTTCAATGATGTTTCGAACATATATATCCCCTGTCATAGTATCTGGAATGGGAATAAGCTGCGTACAACGACCATGAAGTATGCCTCCCCAAAACATTACTGATCCTTCTTGGTATGGAACGACTTCTCCAGCAAAAGATAGTCTTCGTTATCGCCCTGGCCCCCTCCAAAGTCTGTGCCGTCGACTATCACTAACTTAACCAAATCTGGTTTCGTCTGAAAAAATGACATTTCACCACTGAGCTGAAAGCCAGTCTCTGTATTCTTCTTAAATGAATTCGGACTGCCGAGACTGTTATGATTCGATTTCGATGTGCATATTCTGCTAGATACATCCATATCCAAATGAACTATTCGGATAACTGAATCGCTGAGAATCCTTGATCTTTCCGCGATTTGATGATTCGGCAGACCCTCATCATGCAAAGCCACTATTCTTGCTCTATGGAACACTGAAATTCTATTGCCAGGCCTAATTGCAAGGAAGAACTCACAATCACTCAAACACGCTAAATCGATATGAACCACTTTTTGAACATTGGTATCCAAAATTAGAGGAAATTGTTTTTGTAAACATTTTTTCATGCCTAGCACAGGTGAAAAAAATAGAATGTAAAAAAAAACAGCCATGATAAATATTTTGTTTCACAATTTACGAGGGAGGTCCAAAAGTTTTGGCGATGTGTGTATATGAAAAAATACATGAATGAATATACGACATATTCATTCAATAAGATAGATATGATATCGAGCAGAAAGTTATCAAGGAGATAGCTGAAAAAAAAAGTATCTTGTACAAGTGTTTCCTAACTACGGTACGAAAGTTTGGTGGGTGATTCCTCAGGTTGTTTCAAGAAAAAAAGTTCCTATGAACGTATTTCCGGAGTTACTTCGTGTCTGAAATGCAGGGCGTTAATGTTATAAAAGCGATATTTATAAAATGTCATAAATATCCTTGCACTGGTTTTGTTGAAATTTGCTACAGTTATTTGAGGTAACAAGGCGTCAATTTAGCGCTAACTAGATTGAATTTATTAGGTCCAGTGGCGTCTCAGTGGACACCACAGCCAAAAATATTGAGAAAATAAAGAACGACACTGACTTTCCTTGTAGTTTTTTATTTCCTTAAATCGACAAACTGAAAATACAACCTTATTGTTGCTTGTGATTTCTTCATATCAAGCTTAATTTTCAAGAAAAAAAATCAGTTCTAAAAACTATCCATAGACAATATAAAATTAAAACCAAAAGTAAATACTGAACAATTTCGACCTTATAGTGAATGTGCGAAATGTCTACCTTCTGATACAATAAACGACTGCAGTCGATTTGTCATTGATTGTCTAACACGTTCAATAATACCTGGAGTATTCCTTATGACATTGCAATTGTCAATTATTCGATTCCTCAAGTCATTCACATCTAATACAGGAGTTTTATGAAAAAGAGCCTTCAAATGACACCATAAATAGAAATATGGAGGATTCATATCAGGACTGCGAGCTGGTCAACCAGAGGTAACATCACCAGTCGAAGGCAAATGAGATTTTGCCGTCACGTCGTGAAACCAGTCCCAGTGAAGATAAGAAAAAACACTAAAAACCCGAAAAACCAGTTCATCATATTTCATCCGTGAGAATCACAGAGTTATCATTGTAAACCCTCACGAAAAGAGAAGGTCAAACGAGAAGAAGAAACTCAGGTAAACATGAAAATCCATACCAATATAGTAAGAGTTAGATTTCTGTAAGAGCAAGCTAACTCTGAACAAAAAATGAGAACTAACCTAGGTAAATATCAATAAAAATGATAACAATAATACTGAACAGCTAGACTCATCCTGATGAATTTTGTGTTTGTGGATTTGTCTTCGTCAGGAATGTGATAATAAGTATTGAACTATGATGTTTTATCGATGAGAATTATAATAATGAAAGAGACAAAACATCTGATATTTCCCGACAAAGCCGTGATACAATTAGGGTTCGTAATTTTGACAATGCTTCATTGTTGGTGAAAACTTGGAAAAACGCTATATTGTATATAAATGTATGTAAATGTTTGTGGTAAAATGGTATTCGTTACGTGTTCAAAGATAGAGATAGAGTGTCCATAAACAGTCTACTACCTACTACTTAAATGTTGTTGAGTTTTACCTGAGTTCTTCTTCTTCTTAGTTGACCTCATCTCCCCGTTAAGGTATCTAATGTTAAGTCTGAAGTTCTCACGGATAGGATTTGTCTTGAGTTGTTGTCCGAATCACATCAGTTCTGTAGATTTACGGAAACCAAAAAAATGGATCCAAGAAAGATGTAGTTTCCTTCCAGTTGATGAAATCGAAGAGGTTTACATCTATTCTACGAAAAAAAAAACTCTACATGTTCGTACTCACCTGGTATTTGTGAACCAATGAAAAACGTTAAATGAAACAACGTGATCGAATTGTCCTATCAAACCAGCCGGTATGTCATCTGTTTGACAGTTCAACACTATGAACTCAATTTTGGGATACTTTTTGCTGTATTTTTTCTTGGCAAAATCTATCATTTCTTCAGATGTATCGGAAGCGACATATCTCCGTATATTATCTGGCAATTGTGGTTGGAATTTTTCAACAGTATATTGTCCATCGCCTGTTCCTATTTCTAGGATAGCCCCTCCATGAATCCAAGTTTTTGAATCCAAGTATCTATCGAGGAGCTGAGATGTTACGGTCATTTGACCAGTGTTGTTTCTGGAGTAAATATCTGGCTGGTTCATATCTTCAAATTAAAATAAACGCATATAAAAATCAAATGCATAATAAACTTCTAGAAGAATAACTGAGAGTTTTTATTTCTTGAATAAATTGTCATTTGGAAAGACAGTTTTCGAATCTCGGAAAACGCAGGTGTAATTGATTACTGTAGTTGAGGTTAGGTTAAAATAGGTTTTGTGGTCAATCAGCTATCGTTCTCATTTGAATGACAAACCTCAAAAGTAAAAACCCGTGCGACCTTAAGATTGAGTCGTACAATCTCCAGAAGTCCCTCAAGCAATAAGCTTTCAATTGGTTACAAAATAAAAATTGTAATGAAGACTGGAGTTCAACTATCCATCAGCATCTTATTTTGGTATAGTTAAAGAATTTTTCGTATACAGGGTGATTCAAAAGTACTTTGACAAACTTCAGGAGGTGATTCCTCACAATATTCTAATATGAATTGTCCAAATAAATAAATGTCCG
>NW_019290954.1:92164-104084 GCF_000500325.1 Leptinotarsa decemlineata | reverse complement strand
TGTACAGTTATTTTTTTATTAAATGTTCATACAAATGTTGAAAGGTCAGATCAGAAATGAAAATATTCAAAGAATGTAAAACTCCCCTATTTTGAGAAAAAAATTCGTAAGAAAAGTTTTGAAGCCATTCAAGAAACACATCAAATTATAAATAGCTGAATTTACTAGAATAGTTTCGAATGAATTTTCGAATGATATTAATTGTTATTAACAAATATGCAGCTGATTTCCAGAAATAGTACCACCCACTATTCTTGTCCTATTATCCACCCGAGGACGATTGTGGATACTAACAATCGAAACGTCGTGTTGATAAAAATTAAGTGCTACATATGTATTATTTTGGTTTCAAATCAATTTCTGGATTATAAAACATAAGATCTAAAATTAACGTGAGAAATTACACCGACGGTCTTGAGCCAGTTTTTTATAGTTTGATTCTCGAGAGGAACAGCAAATGCGATGTGTGTCTTCTAGGTGAGCGTCCGTTAATTTCGAACGATATTTGATTTTCAAAAAATCAATCTTTGAGAAAGATGTTTCACATACGTATGTCGAGCCAAACATAGTGGCCAAATTTATAGCTGGTTTCTTGCAATTTTCATAATTTTCTGGAACATGGTTGTTCAAAAAGTGCCGTGACAACTTCTAACATACATTTTTTCACCATCTCAAAATGTGAAAATGGTTTCTGCTCTTTATTAAGCGTCCAGCATACACGGAATTTTCTTGCTCGCTTATGCAACGAACTAGAAATTTTGTGGTTTTTTTTGTGAGAACTGAAACTGAAGTTTTTTTACGAGCCTTACCGCCAAGAGAAATTTTTTTGTGATTTTGCTGATGAGTTGTTTCGTAGTGTCGCTTCAAAATTCCACTCTTAACAATGGCGACAGTTTTATTGCATATACGGCACACTGGAACCGCTTGAGGCCTATTAGGCAGCGTATAACAATATTGTTCAGTCCATTCTACTAGATATCTCCTATTTTCACTGTCCACTTTGCGCTTTTTAGAAACCATATTAGCGTAGGTACGAAAATATGAAAACGCGAAAAATCACAAAACAAATGGTTTATCCGCAGTTTGCGCTACGACTGACAGTCTGCTTCCCCCGCCCACACGCCCGCAACCCCGATTATGATACTCGCTCGCGCTTGTTCCAACAAAACAAAATAGTGGCAAGCGCGCACAAACACACATACACACAGGGTAGATAGGAAACTAATAAAACCATATCAGTTGTAGGTACTTGTAAAACAGGTTGACTAGGCAACTTGAAATAAAATATGTAAATACTTAGTTGAATTCTACGTGGCTTAAAAATATTACTGTCATTGATAAAGGTATAGTATACCTTATCTACGTATTAATTTCTATACTTGGTATACAACACATTACAATATTTGGCGGTCCGATGTCCGATTTTTCGCGGTCAGCAAACGGAACGCGGTCCGCCTGTTGCCGACCGTTGGTATAGACTGTAAATCATATCAGCACTATCAGCAGTTTTTTGCATTATAATTTGTATAGAACATTAATTTCTATAAGAAAAACAGTATTGATGATACTGTTTGTGCTTTCAAATATTTGACTGATATCGAAGGAAATTCTGTTGTTAAGTCTTCCAACTACGAAGAGCAATCTAGGAAGCGACTTCAAAGTCTCGGCTCAGGACCTCCCCTAAGATGCGCGTTCGTTAGGAGACGGTGTGTGAGAGAGAGATCGAGTTCTCAAGTCTCTTCCTAGTTTTGACAAGCTGTACCAATACATGTTAAAAAGTCACGGGCACTTCACATGCAAAACATTTTGATGGCGGTTCATTTTTCAAGATATGGTCATGCGTTAAACAAGTGTGGTTCAAGCACAGCCTGGTAATGATGATATGGTGGTGGCGGTTGGTTGCTTTGTGAGTCCAGGGGTGAAATTTGGTCTTAATTTCCTTGAGTTTTGAGGGTTTTCGGTCCCAATAGCGACTCCATGTTTCAACAATTTCACTGTGGACGAAGACTTTCAGGTCTGTTGAGAATGTTTTTATATCGGGTGTAAGTGTAGGATCTTCAAGAGTTTCTCCAGTATATTTATCGGACAATTCGTTTTCAGTTATCCCAGAATGTGAAAGGACCAATAGAAAAGTCACTGACTTTTCTATTGAGTCACTAAATATATGTGATGGCGATTCCGTCCCTATGCCCACAAACTCATTTTCAGTATAACCCTCACTACAGCTCTTGTAAGACATACAAATGCCCTGTACAGAGGCGTATCATTACTTGCCCTCCAATGCTGTTGGCGTTTGCCATTGTCTGGATAATTTTTGTTGTTTCTGAAAAACATGTCATCGCCTAACAAAAAATCAGGCATCAAGAGTGTATCATTGTATGATATTTGACAACCTTTGATACTGAATGAAATATGGAAAGAAATCACAAAGAAGTCATGTTCTATTCGCAACCCAAACTGAAACTAATTATAGGTACCACACTGGCCGGCAAAGGGGTTATCGTAATCCAATAGGAATTTAGTTGGGAGAGTCTATACCTGCGCGATCGCTCGCCATCTTGATTGGCGCTTGATGGGTCGAGTATCATGATATAATTGTTTGGTGAGTAGATTGTAATAGCTGAGTCATCTAATCCATATTTTCATGAAATAATATGGAAAATAACGAAATCTTCGAATTCGTTCATATTCACTAACGCAAATCTCTTTATCAAGACACCTATTACTGTATTTACTTGATGCTCCAGCATTGACTCGATACATCAAGGAGCCAAATTACTGTAAGTTAAAATTTATCATAAATGAGACTAATCAGTTTACTTCATGTATCAAAATATGACATTTTCTCTCTCTTTATGATAATGGCTTTTGCTACTGTTGAGGTGCATTAAGCCAAAGACATTTTTTCCAGCGCGTACTATCTAAAATTGAAGAAAAGCAGGTTGAATAATCACTTCTTGGTTTGCGCGAGAAATTGTTATGCATTCATATTCTATGATACGTTGTTGTGTTCACAATGAAAAATAGAGTCGTATACAAGGTATACTTTTGTTTCGTCCCACACAAAATACAAAGTTGATGATGTTTTCTAAGAGACGGAACGTCACAGAAAAATTCTGCGGACGTTATCGTATAGTATTTGAAAAGTGGCCACAGCAAAGTGCTATTTGTTTTACATTACTTCTGAAAATAAAGCTAGGATGAATTGGGATATTTATAAAAAAGTTCAATGTGGTAAAATTGTTTCATATATTGAACAAGTAACATATCACATGTCTTGAATTTTCCTGTATGTATTTTTGCAATAGTTTTCTCAATGTTATGTTGTAATCTATACATTTCAATTCATCAGGAACTGTATTGTACAATTTTGATATCAGATAACTGGACATTCCCCTTAACCCATCAAGGGTTAAGGAGAATGTCGTTGTGGGTTAAGAGTTCGTTCTTTGATATTTTATGCACGTGAGAAAGGAGTATAGTTATCTGAGGTGGAGGATTTTGAATTCAGAGTATATTTAATCAGATGAATTTTTTGAAAAAGTTAGTTTTATGAATCGTCTCTGTAGGTATTACTTCCAATGGGTTCATATGTGTTTTTGAAGCCCCACCTATTGCTAGAATTCCGTACCGTGCGTGATGTATAGTTTTCATTTGATCGACAGGTAGATTATCTTTGAGTTTCTTGAACGTATACAATATTCATTTCCGTTTTTTATAACAAAATTTATATGAAAGTCCCATTTTGAAAGGCACAATTGATCATTATACCTGAGTATTCCATTACTTTTTTTTTTTAATTACAATTATACCGCATCAATCAGCTAGGTTATTAGCGGTGGAACAATGAGGTGTTTTACATTTTATGTAAAACATGTTAAAAATTTTGATACATTTCAAAAAACACAACAGTGAGTCTATATTCTTGATATCTAGGATACTGGAGTATTCATTTCCTAAGCCGGATATACGTCTTTCGTTTTGGTAGCTGGGACATTCCATGATAATGTGCTTAACACTTAGATCAACGTTGCAATTGAGGCATCGGTTGGGTGTTTCTTTCTTGATTAGATGTAGGTGAGTATACCGGGTGTGGCCAATGCGTAGTCGAGTGAGAATGACTTGCTGTCTACGACTGAGAGGGCGGTAGTTGTTGATAACTAGGTTTGGATTGATGTCCCTGAGTTTATTGGGGGTTAAGAAGCTCCACCGTTCTTTCCATCGTTTGAATATATGTTTTTTTATGTCGTTATATAGATCTTCGTGTGGAACCTGGGAGTTTTGATATGTTCCTGGATATGAAATGGAAGCTTTAGCTTCTGCGTCAGCGATTTCGTTGCCTTTAATGCCTGTGTGAGATGGTACCCAGACTATTTCCACTCTTTTTCTGTTGTTGGTTAGTTCTACAAGTTCTGTTTTGATTCGAAGAAGAATGGCATTTTTGGGGTATAGTTGTTGAAGTCCTTTTATTGAACTAAGCGAGTCCGTGAATATCACGGAGTTGCCTTCGGTTCTATTGCAGTGTGCTAGAGCAGTTTTAATGGCGTGTAGTTCAGCTGTGTAGATACTGGAAGCTGGAGGTAGGCGGTAAGTATAATTATTCGTGTTCGTTATAACTGCTGCACCAACCCCATCATTTGTTTTGGAGGCGTCTGTATATATGTGGTTAAAAGATTGGTATTTTGATGCGACTAACTCTGAGAATGATTTCTGTATAACAGCTGACGGTGTACTATGCTTCGAAAGAGCGATCAATTGAGTATTGCACTTGGGAAGATCAATCGTCCAGGGAGGTGGAATTTGGATGTTTATAGGATATGTGTTACAGAAGTTGAATGAGGCAGTAACTATTTTATTGATTTGGGCATATAGTGGTGTGGGTATGGCTTTGTTTTGTGGGAAAATGCGTGCGTATCGGTTTGAGAAGGTATTTCGATATGTAGGATTGTATGTATTGGCTGATATTCTGGCAGCATACTTCAATGTTACGTATTGGCGACGGAGCTCGAGGGGTTGTTCTCCTGCTTCTACAAGTAGGCTTTCTACCGGACTGGTGCAGAAAGCCCCCATAGCAATTCTAATGGCTGTGTGATGAATGACGTCAATCACTTTCAGAACAGATTTCTTTGCTGTTGAAAAGACTATGGATCCATAGTCTAGTTTGGATCGTACTAAGGCTCGATAAAGGTTCAACAAAATTCTATTAGCTGCCACAGGTACTATAAAGGATTGTTCATTATTCGTTGTAATGTTCAGTTTGTCAAAATCAGGTAGTCCACGAATATTACAGATGTATGGCAAATAGTTTGTTTTCTCTTTGTTGATTATGAGCAATTTATATTCGAACCATGATTTCAGTGATTGGAAGTCAGTCCCTACCTTTTGTTTCAGGTTTTCTCAGTTATTAGCTCTGTTAAAGATTGCTGCATCATTAGCAAATCGGATTATTTCTCCACTGATGTTGAGTGAAAATAGACCATTCAGATAAATGATAAATAAAACTGGTCGAAGGACTGTTCCATGTAGCATACCAAAGTCAATTGTTTCGACACCGCTAACCACACTGTCCACACTTACAGTCTGGGTTATGTCGCTTGAGTAACTCTTGAAGAGTTCTAGACAAATACCACCAACGCCAACGTCTTCCAGTGACTGTAAGAGGAGCTCGTGGCTAACGGTGTCAAACGCTTTTGACAAGTTTATGAATATGCATAAGGAGGGGAACTACGATTGTGTGTTTGAATGCCGAAGGGTATTTTTCTGTCTCTTTATAAAAATTGAATATTTTCATTGAAGGTTCTTGGATATAGTTGAAAAACATCTCAATAGTTTCTGCTGTGATATTGTCTACACCTTATCCTTTCACTTGCTTGATTATATTTTGTATCTTGATTGACTCGACTTGAGTGAGGGCGAGAGAATTTAATATAGAAGAACGGTGTGGAACTATTTGGGGGATTTTTTATCTCATCAGACAGTTTCCTATCCGTTTCTGAGAAACCGGAATTAAATTCATTTGCAATGAGATTCCTGTCTGTTAATATCATGTCATCCACAGTTCCGATGTTCCGATATACTCCATGGGTTGACGTGTCTTTTTTGTTTTACTNACCCTATTAGTTTGTAAAACTGATCATTTTCATTTTTAGTGGTCCCCTACATTTAATAATTGCCTTCAATAATATTTCATTACATACATAAATCACCAGCTTTTCATTCAAGCGCTTTGCAGCAATATGTTTCATTTTTTTAATTGTGTTTTTGACGTTGTGTGAAAAGTAATCAGCATGTAATAAAACCGTAAATCAAAGGGTCGAAGGTAATTCAGAAACATGAAATTTTAATCGATTCTTTCAGATTCCATTCATTATAGAAACATGGTTGGAAATGACTAAAATGGTATGTTTTTATATATAACCAATAGAAGTAAAAAGGGTCTTTAACTTTTCACTTTCCAATCTTCATTCAAGCAATGTGGGAAACTTCCAAAGAAAGAAAGTAATTTGGTCTGAAATTAACTCTTTACAAAGATGTGTAGTTTATGCATTGAAATTGCTTTCAAATGTGAAATAAAAAAAAACTCCATGATAGAAGAGGTCTTTACAAACAACTACTTTTGTATGGTCATTGTGTAAATGTGGGCACGAAGACAAAGAGGCTGTTTTTTTCAGGTTGTTTAGGACAAGTGTAGTTACTCACATGACCAGAAGATGGCAAATGGGACTTTGTGAGAATAATCCTCAAGGTGATAAAATACACAGAACACGGAGCGAAACCCAAGAAAACATATACAGGGTGTTTCGAATTCGATCCTCAACATTGGGATCTCGGAAACTATGAGAGATACGAAGATGGTTGAATTGGAGCAAAGTTGCGTATTTACCTGATTAACAATATTCCGTTGAGAAAGTTCTGAAATTCCAAGTATATCCGGAGATATTCAGAAACAACAGAAATTTCGGAAAATGGTTTTTATTTTTTCTGGCTTTATTTTCCGAAGGCTTCGAAAATAAATTGCACTTCCACATTGCCACTTTTTCCCCGCTGGTGTTTGCTATCCGTTTCGTCTTCCAGCCACCATCATCAAATTCATTATTTCCCATGGGCGCTACATTGGATTCTTTCTGATTCGAATAGAACCAGATTTTATTTTTTCAATGATGTATCATAAGTTATCATTCTTTTTTGAAAAATTCTTATCATAATAGGCTTTGACTTTGATGTTTCTGACTTTGACTTTCAATTTGTTACACTCAATGAAAATTTATTATTGTACAGGTCATTGAATTTTTGTTTGAAGAAATGACTCTCACGATTGAAGAAAAAAGAGATATGATACAAATTTATTACAAACTTGTATCCCGAAAGATGATAACCACATCGAACTATGTTAAAGTTATTGGATCAAAATATCACCGAGTTTTGTTCGTTTGAAAAGCCAATGACTCCCTTGCAAAGGAGGTGCTGCAAGCAGCTTCATCGGACCAGAACCTGCCATTGACATTACTTTTGGCTTTACCAAACAAACATTGAACACCTGGATGTCAGGAAGATTTATGGACTTCTGGCAAAATCTTTCAGGATTGGCTCACTTCAAGGCGTTCGTTCACCTCTCAAAGCTCAGAACCAAACAGTTGTTGGACTACAGTAGGGATGAATTACGATGTCTAACAGGCCTTCTCATAAGTCACTGTCGTCTGAATTGTCATATGCAGAGGCTCGGACTACCGGAAGACAGTGTGTGTCGTCTCTGTTTGGAAAATAATTTGTGTTTGCTCCTCTGTGGACCAAATCAGGTTTGACAGAGCCGTACTCTTACCATCTGACCTGAAAGATCACTCACCATCCAAACTAATTAGCTTCGTTAAAAAACTGATTTTATTTGGTCGAGTTTGAATAAGTATAAGCCACAATAAACCCTTGCAGGTTACGGTGAAGGGTAGAATTGACACTCACTTTTTGTTACGACCGATACCGGTTAAGAATGTCTAACAAAGCGAAACGGGTCGTAACAAATAATGAACTTTGTAGAAATTAGACGAAATTATTTTCTTTATTCTACATTCAATATGAGTTTCTACAAAATAAATAGGTCAATCCAACAACTTCCTTCAGAAGTTCCAATATAATTCGTTAAAAAACGTACCGTTTTCAATTCAAATGAAATATCCTTATGGATGTGTATACTTACTGTCATCGTAAAAACATGGGAGTTCTCTTGTCTGGTGATATCACATCCTAATGTAATGGGAGAAATGCATGTTTCGTCTCGTAATGATTATCCCTGATGGCGCTTATGAGATGATGAGACAAATGTTTTGTCTCAAAACTTCTAAGTACACCATTGATGGTGATAGTGTTCCATGATGATAAAATTCAATCGTACGAGTATTATTCTCTTTCATATATTAAGTTTGCATTTCTATGAATGATAACCAGTGACGGCTAGTGCATTGGAGAACAGGGGAGGCTAAAGTCATATATCCTGTATACACACAGAAAAGCCCGCCGGAGGCGCGAACATTTTCATGTTGTTACATGCTTTGCTCAATACTAAAGTTATGGCATGGGCATGACAATGCGTAAAAAGTGCATGAGGAGCTATGGACTTTATTGTAGTTTGTAAACCATTTTAATGGCCGGCCATGACCACAGCCTCATGATAGGTTTGCGCAATTAATTTTTACCTAAAATTATAGGTGTCACACGTACGAATTAAAAAATCAAACAAATCGTCAGCTGTGCGCCCAGATGAACATCATGAATACCCATAAAACCTTCTACCACATTACCATCTTTGACATATCTAAAAACGATTGAAAGCCGTGGTGTTCAGGTAATATCGGTAGTTTCATCAATTTTCCATGCAAATAAAGAAACACTTTCAATCTCCTTGCTTATATTTTCCTTAATATATGCCATACTGTCCATAAGCTTATTTTGGATGGTTTTTGAGGTGCCCGAAAAAACACTACCGTTGAAAAAATTGCCAAATTGTAAATCATATTTGCCCCATAACACGAGGTAAATTTTTTAAATCGGAGTATTCTATTTTAGACCACGTTTGGTATTCGGTTTGAACGGAAAATAAACCACAGGGCCAACAAAAAAGTTTTTCTCGTTTAATGGAGCCGTTTTTGTTGATGCAGGATACAGTGTGGTACGTACTACGTAGTGAGTGACAGTGCTTTTTCGGGCATACTATGTATTTATATTAAAAATTAATGGTAAAGTAATGGTACCCAAGCATTTTCATAAAAAAATATTCATAATTATTTGCAAATATTTTTCAATTTATTGCGATGAATATCCTCAAATTTTATGGGGAGGCTGAGCCTCCCTTGCCTCCTCTGACGAGAGCCGCTGCTGATGATAACTGTTTTCGTTACGAATGCTTTTAGTATAAACTGAATGGAATGAATATTGTTAAAAAAACTAAAAAACACGCTTTTAAATAACATCAAACTGAAAAGGTAAATAAGCCTTAAACAATAAGGAACAAAAAAAATACTAGTTTTATTGTGAAAAAAGCGACGGGCGCTTGATATACAAAAATATGGCACAAAGCGCCTACGCTTTTTTCACAATGATACTAGTATTTTTTGTTTGTTATTGTTTGAATCCAAATAAAAAAATATTTTCAACTTTTTAAAAAATATTTTTTCAAATGAAGAAATACATATAAAGTGAGTTCTAATTATATCAAGGACGTTACGTACAGCGCCATCTGCCCGCGAATAGATCAAGCATTAACGTCGATATATCTAGGAGTTACGTACAGTGCCATCTGCCCGCAAATAGATTAAGAAATAATATCGATAATTCTGTCAAATACAGATGCCGATCTTGAGAGTTACAATCAAATCAACAAACATGCTTACATACATACATACATACAGGTGAAGCTAATAAAAGCGTGTTAATAAAAAGTGTGTTCCAATGTTCAGGTGAAATTAGTCGTTTCGAAAGGGTTTTATCTTCCAGTTTATCTGCCTGACAGCAACTTTTATTTGATCTCTAGATCTTCATGGCAGTTTTTTGCAATGGATGAAGATGTAGAAAAACAAATACTATTCATCATGAGACTTTTCGAAAAACAAAGTATTGATTTCAAATCCTGAATTTGTATTATCGTATTACGCTACTGTAGTGTCGTCAATAGAAAATGAAACAAATTCAATCTATATATGAAATTATTGAGGTGAATAACCTTTATTATGCTTTGAATACACAAACTTTCCTCATCTCAGATTTACTAGAATGGATTCCATTAAATAAATTGTCTTATTACGTATTCTCAGGCCTGGTCGTATACAGTGGAGAAATTGATATTTCATATTTCAAACAACCATGATTTGAATAGACCGTGAAATATCTGAATACACAATTACTTGAATTTCCCTCCCGAATTTTCATTCTGATTCACTTGAATTGTGAACTCAGACTAATGAACACAATAATGCAAATTTTAAGAAGGTTCTAATTGAATACGGACGCCAACAAAACGCGCAGAAATTTTCGAATCATAACTTTTTTAATTTAGTCAATTCAAATTCTGCAGCGTAATTGGATTGGCAGTAACGATATATTTCATATTTATGGAATAATGTGATTTAATTTGAATTGAAGTGTGTACTTTCAACTAGATGAGAAGATACTAAGTTTTACGAAAGATTTATGTTTGAATTGTCAACTTGGGTGGAAGTTGTTATTTCAAAGAACCTACTCCAGTGGATTTTTCAGACGACTGGAGTGATATTCAGATACATATTGATTCAAGACCTTTAGAAATAAGATTATTAATTGTGTTGGTAGAGTTGTCAGAAGTCATTTTCATTATTAAATGGTCATGAATATCAGCAAGGCCTTCGAATATTAGGATTGATTGTATCTATCTAATTCATTCAATCCATTATGGAATTTTATATTTTCGAAACATTTCAAAAAACACTCATTTCTCAAACGAACAATAAAATGAACCTTAATGTCATTCGAAGGAAGATAATACCACCTACTGCTGCTAACAAATCTTTTCAGAGACTATTGAAGAAATCATCTTATATGTATAATAATAATGATAATATTTATTTACGTTTAGAAAAATAAAACCAAACATTGTTTCAACTGAAACGTGTAAATGAATTATCTAATCCATAAGTGACTAAACACTTGTTTCGAGAAAATATATCAGTATAATTAAGTTAACTTAGCACATAGTTGAAAGAAATATTCAAAACAGTGTATACCAAAGACGAGACTGAATATCATTTCAAGTTACATATAGTTACCGAAAGTTCATATCATACAAATACATAAATGAAAACATTCAAAATGTAAGTAGGAATTAACTTTCAATTTATATTATAGGAGTATATTTATAATAAATTGATGGATGTAGCCGTTAACTACGTGGTAGGAAATCATAATGAAGAAAATAGAAATGAAATTTTCTATGTTTTTTACCACAAATAAAAGAGTTAAAAAACATAGAAAGTTTCATTTATCTTTTCTTCAGAATAGTTATACTTACATCGTACAAATACATGTGAGGAATTAAATATTCATTAATGGAATTGGGATATTTATAAAATAGTTCAATGTGGTAAAATTGTTTCATATATCGAAGTGACGTCTCGAATTTTCGTGTATGTATTTTTTCAATAGTTTTCTCAATGTTCTGTTATAATCTATACATTTCAATTCATCAGGAACTGTATTGTACAATTTTGGTGCTAGATAACTGGACATTCTCTGTAACCCATCAAGGGTGACACATAATGATTTTTCCGGATATTGTAGTTATGGGTTGGGAGTTGATTATTACGTTTTGTTCTTTGATATTTTATGCACGTGAGGAAGGAGTATATTTAATCAGATGAATTTTTTGAAAAAATTTGTTTTACGAATCGTCTCTATATTC
>NW_019290954.1:54172-92156 GCF_000500325.1 Leptinotarsa decemlineata | reverse complement strand
GAATTCGTTCATATTCACTAACGAATTTCATTTGTTTTTTTTATGAGTGACTCATTTCCATCTATTCCTGTAATTTGTATATTCTCTTCCTAGTCGATCGTTATTTGCATATTATCGAAGTAACTTATTCAATGAATTTTTTTCGTTTATGACTTGAGTAAGTCATTTCTTATCCAGGGTGCAATTTTATCCTCTCTTCTTTTGTGTTTTTTTACTTCCGTAAACACATTCAAGGCCTACAAAATGATATCATTGAATTTGTTTGTAGCAGTGTTTGAATTTTTTGTTGAGGATACAGCGGTCCAGGATATCTTTCTAAATTTTTCATGGAGTTTTTTGGAACTGATGAAATTAGTGGTTTTGTTTTCACCTTATTTGAAATGTATATTATTCAACACAGTTTGAAGAATGGTCGTTAAATGCTCTATAATAAAATATAACTGGAGTTTTCTTTACAACACTAAAACGTTATTTCAACACCTCGACACGTGTTTCGATCACCAAGTGATCATCTTCAAGAGGAAGATCATCAAACTAAATATACTCACAATGTTATCCTTATTTATACCATAGATACTTCTTCTAGGTACGTGCGTCTTGAGTGTCTTAAATTGATTTCACAATATTGTCTTAGCTACTAGCCTCAAATTAATTTCAAAATGTGTCCTTGTGTAATAGTCAGGTGAAACTAACAATTAAAATATTATTTTAACAAGCTATACAGGGTATATCTTGACGAGTTGATGCAATCTATAGAAAACTGAGAGAAGCGCGATTCTGAACAGGATGGCTGAAGAACTAATGAAGAATTCGACTGAAATATTATCGTTGAGGTGATGTTTCGGGTTTCACCGGAAGTGACGTCACGTCTGTTATTTTTAATAGCACATCCTGTATTTCACCTCATTTTTGAATTCTTCCCATGATTTAGATTCTAACTCATGTCTCATACCCTATATCTGAAATGAACCGTTTTCGAGTTATTCGAGTTTTTTTAGAAAAAAATTACAGATGCAACCTCTCGAACAAACCTCATTATGTGCATTATGTAAATTAACATTTTAAAAAATATGCAGCTAGTGAATCGTGATAATTGATGGTTAAACGCATTATTTTCACGTCCACTGAATAATCCACAGGGTGCGCAAAAACTAGGGTCCAATTAGTGAATGAGAAAAATGAAAAATCTCAACTTTTTCAAATGGGAAATCCCCATTTTTTCTCTCAAGGTGCAATTCTATTATGAAAATAAGCCCTAGTTATTATACACTTCCCTGTACCCAAAACTCATAATTTTGGAGATATTCCATTATATTTACATACTTTCCCGGAATGTTGATATTTCTAGTAGGCTGCTGTCCATGTTTCAACACAATGTTTAGTGACAAACAAAATAAAGTTGTTTACTGTCAGATTTGTGCTCTCAGAAGGTACAATATGGCTCGTGCTGCTTATACAAGGTATCCAGAAAAACCGAAACCATCTCCAGATATCATTAGAAGATTAATCTTCCATACAACGAACTTTGGATTATTTGAAAGGAAAGTTATGTTTAGCATTGAAACTAAGTTTGAAATTGTTGTTTATTTTGATCATGATTTTTGTCTTGAATATGGGATTATTTTTCATGAGATATTCAATGGAAACAAGGGGTAAAAACGTAAATCCTCGCGTGATAATAACTTCTATTGCGTAATATCACCAAAATTATAAGTTTTGGGTAAAGGGAAGTGTATCATAATTAGGGCTTATTTTCATAATAGAACTGAACCTTGAGGAAAAAAACGGGGTTCCCATTTGAAAAAGTTGAGATTTTTTATTTTTCTCATTCACTTATTGGACCATAATTTTTGCGCACCCTGTGGATTATTCAGTGGACGTGAAAATGATGAGTGATCCGTTCAACCTTCAATTATCACGATTCACCAACTGCATATAGGTTATGATACATGAGTAAGAATATAAATCATTGTGAGAATTCAAAAATGAGGTGAAATACAGGGTGTGCCTTAAAAAATAACAAAGATGACGTCACTTCTGGTGAAACCCGAAACGTCACCTCAACGAAAATATTTCAGTTGAATTCTCCATTAGTTCTTCATCCATCCTATCAATTTTCAGAATAGCCCTACTTTCAGTTTTCTAATATATAGATCGCGTTAACTCGTCAAGATATACCCTGTATATCTGTACATCATCGTTATTTATAATAATATTCTACAGCCTCATAGGCATCAAGATGCCTGTTGTTGTTAACTTGTCTAACTAATCTTAATGAACTGAAGTCTATGGAATGGTTTTGTTGCAAAATATGATGGGCGACTGCTGATTTTTCTGATCTTCCATATTTTAGGTGTGCTAAGTGTTTCTTATATCTTATTTTAATAGATTTTTTTGTCTGTACATAATACTTTGCATCGCAGTAGATAAGGCAATATTTTAAAAGTATGTAAGACACTCAAGATGCAGGTACCTAGAAGAGGTATCTATGGTATTAATAGATAGATAGAAGTATTAAAAAATATAGAAAGTTTCAATTCTCATTTTTCATCTTGAGAACAATCTAGCTAGATTGCTATTCCTTTCGATATTAGTAAATTGTCGAATTTCGAACTATAGGACAGTTAGAAACCAGAATTTTCAAATCAGAATTCATTTCAGAATCCAAAAACACCGAATTTTTGTCCAAGAAAAAATGGAAAAATCCAAATGGAAATGTGGAATGGGTTTATTTATCTCCTTCGTGATCTGCTTTTATGGAGTATGCTTCTTCTTAATCAAAAACTTGTTTTTTATATGAATCGACACTTGATTTGGAACTTTTATGGAAGTCTTGAAAAAATTAGATAAAGTTTTATTTCTCATTTTTCATGATGATCTCCTACCACGTAATAGCGGCTACATCCATTAGTTTATTAAGAGTGACATTCATCTGTCGAGAAGAATTATTTTCATTAAATATGAAAAGTTTTGATACGATGAATTTCAATTTTCCTTGAGTGTTTCCAGAAGAAACGGAACAGATATTGTCAATATCAATTTTCCATTCAGAATTTCCACACCATTTTCTTCCAGACTGAGATAAACTGAATTATGCCCGAACACTCTTTAATAAGCTCTTAGCAGAAAACTCGAGCTTTGAACGAGTGGTTATTGCTTTCATAAGCGTAGACATTCCATTTTTATAGTAATGGATCCATTCCCAAGCTGTAAGTGTGGAAAGTTTCTCAGAAGATCGGTTTCTGAATTAATAGTATTCTAAACTAGATTTTGTCTTGGTCTATATTGGAAATAAGGGTTTGAAAACAACTTATTTACATTTGAATCGATGTGAAATAAAAAAAAACAATCTAAACAACTTTTAAAAAGTGCATGGAAAAATATTCATCTAAGAATTGAATCTGAATTTTTATTTGGTGAGGTTATACTCATCTTAGGAGAGTAGTTTGGTGAAATAGGAATTGAAAATACGAAATATCAATTGAAAAAAGGAAACCAATATAATTAGTGATATATTCAGAACATAATTTAAATATAAATCCCAACATATTTGCAGTCACTCAAATAACTTTTGCCGTAATTTTTTTCATTCGGCAACATCAGCCCTCGGCTATTAGCGGTGTTCAGAATTACGTATAACATACCTATTGATAATATAGGTGGTAGTTTTAGGTGGGATCCGATAACTGTGGGAAAATTTTACGAGGTCCAGAAAAAAACAACTGATAAAAATTAAATGCTACATATGTATTATTTTGGTTTCAAATCAATTTCTGGATTATAAAACATAATATCTAAAATTAACGTGAGAAATTACACCGACGGTCTTGAGTCAGTTTTTTATAGTTTGGTTCTCGAGAGGAACAGCAAATTCGATGTGTGTCTTCTAGGTGGGCGTCCGTTAATTTTGAACGATATTTGTTTTTCAAAAAATCAATCTTTGAGAAAGATGTTTCACATACATATGTCGAGCCAAACACAGTGGCCAAATTTATAGCTGGTTTATTGCAATTTTCATAATTTTCTGGAACATGGTTGTTCAAAAAGTGCCGTGACAACTTCTAACATACATTTTTTCACCATCTCAAAATGTGAAAATGGTTTCTGCTCTTTATTAAGCGTCCAGCATACACGGAATTTTCTTGCTCGCTTATGCAACGAACTAGAAATTTTGTGCTTTTTTTTGTGAGAACTGAGACTGAAGTTATTTTACGAGCCTTACCGCCAAGAGGAAATTTTTTGTGATATTGCTGATGAGTTGTTTCGTAGTGTCGCTTCAAAATTTCACTCTTAACAATGGCGACAGTTTTATTGCATATACGGCACACTGGAACCGCTTGAGGCCTATTAGGCAGCGTAAAACAATATTGTTCAGTCTATTTTGCTAGACACCTCCTATTTTCACTGTCCACTTCGCGCTTTTTAGAAACCATATTAGCATAGGTACAAAAATATGAAAACGCGAAAAATCACAAAAAAAATGGTTTATCCGCAGTATGCGCTACGACTGACAGTCTGCTTCCCCCGCCTACACGCCCGCAACCCCGAATATGATTCTCGCTCGCACTTGTTTCAACAAAACAAAATAGTAACAAGCGCGCACAAATACACATACACACAGGGTAGATAGGAAACTAATAAAACCATATCAGTTGTAGGTACTTGTAAAACAGGTTGACTAGGCAACTTGAAAATAAAATAACTACATACTTCGTTGAATTCTATGTGGCTTAAAAATATTACTGTCATTAATGAAGGTATGGTATACCTTATCTACGTATCAATTTGTATACTTGGTATATAACACATTGCAATATTTGGCGGTCCGATATTCGACTTTTCACGGTCCGCAAACGGACCGCGGTCCGCCTGTTGCCGACCGTTGGTGTGGACTGTGAATTATATCAGCACTATCAGCAGTGGTGCATTTAGAAACTTGATTTTCTAACAACTGAACCATACCACAGCCCCCTACGACTGTGAGGAATATATACCTTATAGACCAGAGCTTCGGAAAGGATACACCGAAATATGTCCCGTGGGGTCCAATAAATTCATTGGACCCAGCAGACTATCAGCAGTTGTTTGCATTGTAATTTGTATAGAACAATAATTTCTATAAGGAATTTGATAATACTGTTTGTGCTTTCAACTATTTGATTGATATCGAAGGAAATTCTGTTGTAAAGTCTTCCAACTACGAAAAGCAATCTAGAAAGCGACTTCAAAGTCTCGGCCTAGGACCTCCCCTAAGATGCGCGTTCGTTAGGAGACGGTGTGTGAGAGAGAGAGATCGAGTTCTCAAGTCTCCTCCTAGTTTTGACAAGCTGTATCAATACATGTTCAAAAGTCACGGGAACTTCACATGCAGAAAATTCTTGTTGCTTTCCATTTTTCAGGACATGGTCATGCGCTAGAAGAGTGTGGCCTAACCACAGCCTGGTAATGATGACATGGTGGTGGCGGTTGGTTGCTTTGTGAGTTCAGGGGTGAAATTTGGCTTTTATTTCCTTGAGTTTCGAGGGTTTTCGGTCCCCATAACGATTCCATGTTTCAACAATTCTACTGTGGACGAAGAATTTCAGGTATGTTGAGAATATCGGGTGTAAGCATTTCTCCGGCATGTTTATTGGACAATTCGTTTCCACTTATCCCAGATTGTGGAGGTACCCATAGAAAAGTCACTGACTTGGTACTGAGTAGTTTTATTTCTTCTTTGATCATTTTCGCTAGTAATTGGTGGGTATACATCGATGACAAAAAATATAGGGAGTTAAGAGAATCTGTAGTTATCAGGAATTCTTTTCCAGGCGCAGTTCTAATGTAGCATAGGGCTTTATATATAGCATATAGTACTTCAGTGAGAATGGTGGTTAATTCTTGTAGTAGAAATTTGTACGGCACACTGTTTACAGCAAGCGCTAAATGTGATGGCGAACCTGCCCCTATGCGCACAAACGCATTTTCAATATAATCCTCACTAAAGCTCTTGTAAGATATACAAATGCTCTGTACATTACTTGCCCTCAAATGCTGTTGGCGTTTGCCATTATCTGAATAATTTGTGTTGTTTCTGAAAAAAATGTCATCGCCTAACAAAAAACCAGGCATCAAGAGTGTATCATTGTATAATATTTGACAACCTATAATACTGAATGAAAAACGGAAAGGAATTAACGCAAATCTCTTCATCAAGACACCTATTACTGTATTGACTTGATGCTCCAGCATTGAGTCGATACATCAATGAGCCAAATTACTGTAAGTTGAAATTTATCGTAGATAAGACTAATCAATTTACTTCATGTATCAAAATATGACATTTTTTCCAGCGCGTACTATCTAAAATCGAAGAAAAGCAGGTTGAATAATCACTTTTCGGTTTGCGCGAGAAATTGTTATGCAATCATATTCTGAGATACTTTGTTATGTTCACAATGAAAAATACAGTCGTATACAAGGTATACTTTTGTTTCGTCTCACATAAAAATACAAAGTTGATGTTGTTTTCTAAGAAACGGAACGTCACAGAAAAATTCTGCTGACGTTATCGTGTAGTCCTTGAAAAGTGGCCACAGCAAAGTTCTATTCGTTTTACATTTCTTCTGAAAATAAAGCTAGGAGAAATTGAAAACTAAATTCTCAAATTTCGGTTTTACTCGGATATCTCCGAAACTACTCGGAATATTGAGACATTCTGAATGGCATAATATTAGGCACATAAATGCCCTACCTTTCTCTAATTCAATCGACTCCGTATCACTTACCGTTTCCGATATCCCCAAGATGTTCATTCTTATCTTGGAGACAGTGTTAACCTTTTATATGTTTTACATTTTCAACAATATGTTATTTAAAATATATTTCAACGGAGCTTTACATGAATCAATCAATTTTTTCTCTCTCAGACTTCATTGAACTCCTATGTCGTATACTATTACCTGATCGCTCAACTTTTCGCTGGAAGAAGTCTGCAATTCTCCGAATAATTAAAGGGTTCTTCGGCAGATCCCTTCTTTTTTCAGTCTCGAGCGACAATTTCAGTAGTTCCCAGTTTACCGTCAGTTTTCATTAAAACTGGATTAGAACGCTCTCGGCTAATTTGCGATCGATAAACTGAAGCTGAGCAAATACTGAGTGGAATATCAAGAAATTCTCAATGGATTTTCTCGGTAATTCTAAATCTAATGTTCCACGTTGAAACGGTTTTCAATTGGATAAATACAGATGAGAAAATTAATAATTCGTTGGACAGCAAATTCAGCAAAGTTAACATTTATTTTTGTGTGAAGTCATTTCCCAATTCCTTCATATCAGTTACGTAATTCATGAATCGAAATGGGGTTGTGGGGGTTATTTGTCAAAGTTTTTGACAGGAAAATTGTAACATACATCCTGAGAATTTCAAGAAAATCGAAAGTCCCACATATGTATGTACTGGTTTGCCAAACATTCTGAAAAATAGTTGCTACTGCAAGTTTGCTGCCCACGTGTTATTTTGTGACGAAATTAGTTCAATTGAAATTTTCAATCTTTATCGTGCGGGATGAAATCATCAAGCAAACAACAAAACAAACCTATTGGTCTCTCCTACTTCGTTTAGAGAAGGGTGACATCAGATAATTTATAGGTCGAGAACTGAGCAAATCGTTCTTCGTAATGGAATGTATCGTAATACCGTTTCTGATGACCTTTATATTGGTACAAGCCCTTCTGTTATAGTTGGTACTTTTTTCAAACACAACTTCATTTGAAAACATGAATTCTGATGCTATACTTCAATCTCACTTTGTAGTTATCTCACTTATTTCACAGTCGCTTTCTTCGCTCTCGAAATATTTTCCGCTTCAATTCAAACCAGCTCTTGTCGCTCGACAATCCAAATGCTCTCGTATGCTTCACAAACTTCTCGATATCATTCGTTAAATTTTCTTCATGCTTCATGTCATTAGAGTGCATGCTTTATTATGTGACGAATGTGAAAACACTACCTACAGGAATGCACTTATCCAACTTTCAATGGAACGAAAGTGATGAATTTGAACAGCAAAATAGTCCTGAATTTTATTGTGACTGCTAGAGTAGTATTGAATCTCTTACAAGAAGCTAATAGTAAGTTCAGGGTGCAATACCTTCAGATAATGTTGCAGGATACTCCTCTTTGAGAACAGTGTTTTGCACTCTTATTCTTCCAGCCAGATAACTAGTGCCTCCATTATCGCCTTTTCTGCTGCTGGTGTTTTTGATGAATTCCGGAGTAAGTTTCCTTCTTAGGAACTTTTGGTTGAACCATAGGTTCTGCGATGGTATTTCATTTTCAGTTCAAAGTAGTCTGGGGCTTGTCTACCTGTACTTTCAATAAATTGCTGATCATAAACAATGCGTTTGTAATGCACTGTTTGGAACTTTTCGTGTATTAATTAATATTACTGGAGTTTATCCCAAAACCAAACATTTACCTTCACTACCTCGACACGTCTTCCAATCACCAAGTAATCATCTTGAAGGGGAAGATTGAAACTATCAAAGGAAGATTGAACCACATGAAGATGATCACTTGGTGAGTGAAACAGGTGTCAAGGTGTTAAAAGTAACGGTCTGATGTTGGGATAAAACTCCAGTGATATTCATGAAAAATGAGAATTAAATTCTTTAAATTCTTATTTTTTATAGGATTATATACTGATGTGATTCGCTTTTTGCTTTCAGACCAAATATGTGGAAAATATATGACTGTTGAGGATTTTGTAGACATTTTCATTTTAACCTGCCAACACAAAAATAGCTAAGGACTAACTAGGTCTTACTTTTTAACGTGTGATTCCTAACACGGATCGTTTACCGTATGAATGGATAATTGAATGAATAAATAATTTGATGAGTATATTATAGAGCAGCAAATGTTTTTTCAGGCTGAAATAATTTATTTCATGACTTATCATAATAAAAATAAACTCTAATGGAGTGAAAGAGAAATCGAAAGTTATTCATACCCAAACACATCAAAATGGAAATTATACATACCATCACTATGACGTATTACCATGATTTTCCATTAATGAGAATTTATCATCTCCCAATGACACTTGAAAAATTTGGTGTTTCTAATCCAAGCTTTTTTCTCGACACTTGATATTGTGGAATGCAAGATTGTTAGTACTAATAGATAGTTAGTAGTAGTAGTTAGTAGTACATACTTTCTCTCATCTTCTTATAAAACAAATTATAAACCAGCCTTATTGTATGAAGGAAGATATCCCTACAAAAGTTTCAGGAGTTTTCATATCACACTTGAATAACGAATAACTCAAATTTATCCAAATTAATCACACGCGAATCTGTTAACATACGTATCGTAATTTTTCCGATATGAAACACAGCGTAGCACTCATCCGCAATAATAATATCAAACGTGACCCTCCAACTGCCATTAGTGCTACCATTCACTCTGGTTAATTGATTTGAATTATTTAGGGATTGTAGAACTGTTTCAAGTAACACTTGGCCATATTTATTTATTTGTGTATAAGGTGATGTGAAAATGTGTTCATGCATATTGTATAAAAAAATGTTCAAGTTCTATACTCGAACAAAACATGATTCCTCTATGAATTAAAATTATTTGGAAAATCTTATTCACCTGGTATTGATACGGAAGTTTGCAGCCAGTATAAATGACAGTAGGTATAATATGATTACATCGAGAAATATGTCTGAATTGAAGAGCTTCTTGCTCTCTTCTATATAAACTCAACTTCCACGAGGCTCTCACGAAATTATTGTCTTTCATTTCTCTATGTACGCCTCAATAAATCTAATGAGAAGCGTTAAACGTCACGATCAAAAAGCTGTTATTTGAAAGAACTTTTCTATATACCCTTGGTGTGAAAAAAAGCCAATTCGGTATAAAAAACTCATTAATACAGCTTTTTGTATTATTTTCACTATAAAGAGTTTTTACAAAAGCCGCGACACGTGTTTCGCTATACAATAGCTCTCTCAATCATTAATAATAAGTTAATACTAAATTATAACTATTTTATACTCTAACCTATCACCTACTTGTTTTCTAGGTTAGGTTTTAAACCTTTCTTCTGGAAATGAAGGGGCTTGAATTCATGACTGAACTCATGTCCCTCTGTGATTGAATGATTGGCATATGTGGCGTTTATTTTTCCATTCTGGAAATTATTTTTGTGTTCCTTCATGAAGACTTTGAACGTTCTTCCAGTTTGACCTATATAAAACATCAGACATGACACACATGATAAGTTATAACACTTCCGATTTTACTGGAACTGAATTTTTATCTTTGTTATTCTTAATGTGCATGCCTGAGTTGTTGTTGGTTTTGAAAGCAATATTTACACTTTTGTTGGGCAGAAAATTTTAAATATTCGTAGTGGGTTGACCTAAATAGGTTAAGGTTACATAACTTTCATCCTCATCTTTTCGAAATGGATAAACTTCTTTCAAAGATTGGTTGTATAACTTTCTTGTTAATAGAGACTGCTATCTTAATCATTGTTGACGGCTATTTGTTTCATCATGTTCAGTTTTTTATTGAAATTCATCTCTGACACGGGAACATTATCAATCTGTAGATCATGCTGTTGAATGCTGCAACTTTGTGCTGATGTGGGTTGGTGGACGAATTATGATTGATAATATCTGTATGTGCTAGTTAACGATAAATTGAAAAATCATGTTCATTGATAACTGTAGTTATTGTCAAATCCAAATCATTTATAGAGTCATCCTTTTCCTTCTCCTAGGTGAATGTGATAGACGGGTGAAAATAATTGATGAAATTCAAGAACTCATAGTGGAAATCATACAATGAACTGTATTGATTAGTTTCAATATGGATTTTCATCAAGTATCGGCCAGTTCCATTCAATCAATGTTTGGTATATATAACAGAGACTTGAAGTTTCACCAATTCATGAATCCCAGTTGTTACCTTCCAAACAGAGGAAGATCCAATACACAAGGTACAGGGGCTTTTCAAAGGTATTGGAAAGAATTTTGTGCCAGAGAGTTGTGAGAGTTGTCTCAGTTAGCCTAATGGAAAATATGATGAAATCAATATCTTCAGGGTTTACCAGAGCAGAAAATCTGCCTTGAAACACAACGATTCTGAATTTTGGTTCACTGACATTCATATTGTAACATGCATAAGAGTATAATATTTCAGAGGTATGACCTAGTGAAGTTTGATGTGGTTAGTCATACCGTGCTAGCCATAGATGTGTACAAACGCTAATAACAGCACTAAATAGTTACGAAAGAACGAACGATGATGAATTATTGAAAATGATTTCCACTGAAGCTACAGCTCCCACTGAAATGATCGAATACAATTCATAAACATCTATAACTTTTGTATCAACTATATTTCCACATAACCTGAAATTTTTCTTTTTCGTGTTTTTGATTTTGTTTTTCAACAAAATTTCATCAATTATTTTTCACGTTATTTGTGTTCCTGGTATGATTTTTGTTGAATCAAAAGATTCAATAAAACATTTCATTTCCATGTGGAATTTGAAAAATCCTCATTTTCTACCGTGAATTCTCATATTCAGAAAACAGTTTTTTCAAAATCGATACCTATTTACACTCGACCAAATAAACCCAGCTTCACAACCAAGCCGATTAGTTTATATGGTGAGTGGTCTCCAGGTCAGATAGTAAGAGTGCGGCTCTGCCGAACTCTGATAACCTGATTCGGTCGCCAGCGGGGCGGGCACAAAGTATGTGCTCTGCTCTTTTATCATTTTCCAAACAGAGGCGACACACACTGTCTTCTGACATCGTAGTTCATTCCTATTGTAGTCCAACAACTGTTTGGTATCGAGCTTCGAAAGGTGAATAAAAGCCTTGGAGTGAGCGTATCCTGGAAGATTATGCCAGATGTACATGGATCTTCTTGCCATCGAAGTGTTCAATCTTCGTTTGACAAAACCTAAGGACGTCAATGATAGGTTCTGGTTCGATGAATCTGCTTGCAGCACCCTCCTTTGCAAAGGAGTCAGCAGCCTCATTGCCTTCCAGGCCAGTATGGCCAGGAATCTAGACCAGAGACAGTCTGTTACGTCTTCCTATCGAGGAGAGTCGTTTTTGGCAATTTGCTACCAGTTTGCAGACGTTCCTCGGTAGGAGCCGAAAGCTTCCAACGCCGCTTGACTCTCCGAGAATATTTTTGTTGACGTGTATGAGGTTGGATTCTTCTTATCTCTTCGCACACAATTCAATAGCGTAAATTTCCGCTTGAAATACAGTCGCATAGGTTTCTAGGCAGGTTCATATCTCTGTCCTGGATCTACGACTGAAAATACCTGCATCAGAATCGGCAGGTGTTTTTGACCCATCTGTGAACAAAAAACTATCCGCTCTTGATATTTCCTTCTCCCGGTTGATCCAGTCCTCTCTAGTCGGGAAAAGTACTCCATAAGGCAGTTCGTAGTTGACAGTTGGAGGCATTAAGTCAGAGGTCATTCCCAAAATGCTGTGACTTCCAGTTACAACAGTCTGGTGCACTGTTGCAAGTCTATATGCAGTTCATCTGGCCTCTCTCTCCAGAAAAATGTGTAGTGGAGGTAGATTAAGAAGGATCTCCATGACCGCTGACGGTGTGGTACTGATGGCACCACTGATGGCCAGACAAGCCTGTCTCTGTAAGCTAGAGAGCTTCGCCTGGGCCGTTTTTTGTAAAGCCTTCGGCCACCAGGCAATTGCACCATAAGTGATCATTGGTATGATAATCATCACATAAATCCAATTGATTTGTTTGGATCCATATTCATAGGGGGACAGTCTGACTTTGTGTGAAACTTCTTTCAAGTGAGTGTTCTTTGTCAAAGACAATGCCAAGTTACTTCACCTCCGTTCCAAATGAAATGACCTCACCATTAACGGAAAGCAGCGTTAGATCATCTAATTTTCTTCTCCTAGTGAAGGGAATTATCAAAGTTTTGCTGGGGTTCATAGACATCTGCTTCCTCAGGCACCAACTGTGAACAATCGTACTTTGGAGAATATTACCCTTCCCGACGTGGACCTTACCAAGGTGACAAGGTAATCGGCATATGCTTGCAGACCTTTTTTTTTCTGTCGAGGGTATCAAGTAGACTGTCCATCAGGAGCGACCATGGGAGGAGATAGTACCCTACCTTGAGGGCAGCCTCTGGTGACCCTGAACCTAATGGTCCCGCCTTGAAGAGTCGTAGTTGCAGTTCTGTTTACCAGCATTGCATAGATCCAGCCAGTTATGGTCGATTCTATACCTTTTCTAGCCAGAGATGATCCTATAGATTTGGGTAGCGCATTGTCAAATGCTACTTCAATATCGAGAAATACAGCAACCGCAATCTCCTTGTTGTCAATCGATAGTGGTAGTTTTTTTATTGAATAACATACTTTCAAGTGGCATGAATGAATGTATCATTACAGTGGAAAAACTGATCAGAAAATCAGAATAACTGATACGTGAATATGCAAAATCAATTTGTTCTCCAATTTAAATATTATGTTTCGAACTAGTGAAAATATGACTGTATTATTTTTCAAGGCATAAAAAATAATTCATCAGATGGAATGGTGACAGTTATGAAATAGAATATTGTATATTGAAAAATATAGTCAATCATGAAGTATTTACATCAAAATTATATACATTTTTTATTCCAAAAAATTATAACTGAGCATGTTAGCCATTCATAAATGTAATATCACAAAATGGTGCACAAAAAGTAACATTTGCATCATAAAATTTTGGAAATTAAACTGTTTTCAGGACATGAACATATCAGGCAGAAAATATGATAATTTTCAGGTTTAACATTATTAAAGAATAATCAACTGAATATTGAACGACGTTAATTTTTATCAGATTTTTATTTAAAATTCTTATTTTTCCCTTTCACAAACAAAAAATTGCAGCATGATACAAAGAAATTATATTACATGCACAGTAAGTTCAAGATAAAGTGGGCTAGCATAGAAAAATCGGGCACCGTGGAGATGAAAAAGTCATACAATTTTAGGAAAAGTTTACGTATGGTACATCCGTGGAATTGTCGCCAAAAACGCTAACTTATATGATTGATTATTTTTTTCTAGTCCATATAGAAAGGTAAAATTTTTCATTCAATTTTTTGTATCATGTTACGAATGATGAATTTGATAATCTCGTTAGACTACTTACTGATTCACTTAGAGAGCGTCGTCATATGGAAAGTTTCACTGTATAATACTGAAAATACGAAATTAGTTCGAAATCTCTATGTCGATGTTCTTCAGCTAGTATTGTTTCTATAATAAATTCAGGAATATTTATATCAGAGGCAATCTGATAGTTATTCAGGTTGTTAGAAGTTTCACAGCTCATATAAGGATGACTCTTTTGAGAGGAGGTAGTCCTGTAGTCCGGGGAGCAGTTCGTATGAGAAGATTGTTGGAAATGGATTTGTACTGATGATCAATTGCTTTTGATGAAAGCTCATTTTTGTTCTTGTAAACATAAACACACAGTTCATACAGATATAACCCCTCTACAGTCGAAAAAATGCAATTTTTTAAAAACAGCTTTGAAAAAATTACTTCAATTTCAATCTCGCGACAATCCTGAACCTTTCCACAATAATGAAGATATTTAAGTTGGAAATGCTATGATATTGGCATAATGAATAGTCCCCACAACGTTCCGATGACAAAACATTTTTTTCAATTTGTTGGAGAGCATATTATTATGGGGACCCCAGGACCTTTTGTATTCTATTATTAACTGACTTCAGAGTTAATAATAGAATAGGCTCATTGGCATACATATGAACTTTTGAGTAATTATAGAGGAATTTGAATAAAGCATTCGGAGGAGTCCCTTGCTCAATTCATGAGGAGTAATTGAAGTTTGCAATCTGTTACTCAAATATGCTTCGAGAGTGGTGATTCCAAGCGAAAATTTAAGTATGTCAGCGGATTAGGATTGTCTATAACAATTTCGAGTGATAAAAAAATGATATTGGAAAGCATTGCAGCTCAATCTTTGAAATATATTCAAGAAAGATTCTCATACCTCTCTATGAAACTTCAAAGACATTGAAAGAGTTTGCTATAGTCGATTGATTTATTATCAATATCAATAATCAACAATCTGTATTTGCTCATTATGTTACTGTAATTGATTACGCGTAAACTTGATTACTGTTATTTGGTTAACAGCAAATCGATTTCAGCATTACGGCAACATGTAATCATGTCACAGTAAACTCTGGTATTGTAGAATAATTACTGTTAATTATTCGTAAAACATAAACTAAATGAAATTATTCAACTGGGGACGCTCAAATGATTTCAAGTGAATTATTAGATTGTTCCACTCGATGACAGGATAATGAAATATTTCGAGTCATTTTGATAGAGAACTTTCACGATATGGTAATGCAATATTGACCTAATTGAGCTTGAAATATGAAACCATACATTGAAATCAGAGGAAGAATAGGAACATCATCGTCTAGGTCAGATGACGTGACACACCAGATGAAATATATCAATAGGCACAATTTCAAATGCCATAACTTTCCTATTCGTTCAAACATTCGTTATGAAATAAAATCAGATATCATCCACAGGAGTTCTACTTTGAATGAATGGTAACAAATTGCACTTACACTGTCACTTGTAGATATCGATGTTTCGCCATAAGACACTTGCCTTAGGGCTCTTCAGTACCAAATTGGATATTATTATAGAAAATACACACGATTCATTGACATTCATTGACATTCATTCACCTATTTGATTAAATCCCAAAAATTAATCAGCCCTAAAAATATAACCCCTACAATTCATTTTGATGAATCTTTCACAATTTTGTTTTATTTCACTATATTGAAAAAATTAAAACTCCTACATTGGGCAATCAAATAAATTTGAAGTTTCCGTGACAGCCTTCTCGAATCATGAGTCCATGAGAACTGATCAATACTGCGAATATCAATAGTCATAGATCCCATCAGCAACGTACCTTCAACAACGTGAACCAATCAGAACAACCGAGTAACATTACGGACCAATCAGAACTACACGCCAAGAGTACGTACCAATCAGGCAAGATCATTAGTATAGACACTCCAAAATAATAGCCGTTATCATTTCCACAGTTACCCCACCAATATGTGAAGTTATAAATAGCAGTGAAGACGTAGCTCACCAGTCAGTCATAAATATAACATTCGTCTTCAAAGTCAACGCCAATACTATTGATGATATATTCCACAGTAGCAGACGATCCGTTTAGTACTTTAGATTCCATTCGACTACGGCCTACTAGCTTGAATTTTGATCTTTTCAATCATGACTTCAGCCGTGGAAGCCTATGTTCGTATAGTCATCGATAAGATAGTGAAAAATGATAATATTGCATATTTGTTTTGTGGAATAACAATTCTCCATGAAACAATTCAATTCACGAATATCAAAAATGAACGAGTCTACCCAAAGCGGGTCTGTTGACCATGGAACAAGATCCGTTCCTGCAGGGGAGATGTCGGAAGTGATAAGGAAAGAAAGAGAGAACTGTCTTCACCCCAAACTTTGGAGTTTGATAATTTTTCATGTTATTGTATTTTCATATAATGATTAGAGTACTAAATGAATAGGAAAAAGTAATTTCCGTTTAACTCACTGTTCATATCCCTGGAAGTAGTTATTACGGATGGGCCTCTTATTTCAACTAGTATGAAGGTAGAGAGGTATAGGAACCCATAATTTTTCTATCTAAAAAATTAATCCATTCTGAAAATATACAATTTTGAATTCAACCTTCCATATGTTTTCATAATTAGAATTTGTGACCTCTGGGAGAAAAAATTAGTACATCAAAAACACTTTCAACTTCTATAACGAAAATACTCTTTCGACGTGCGTTTCGCTAACCAAGTTAGCATCTTCAGGGGATAACTGAGAGAGACTAAGTATTTTTGTTATGGTGTGACGAAAGTGTTTTCAAAGATACACCCCTTTCATTGGAATTGGCCGCGGTGGTAGTGCGCCCGACTCACGATCGGAAGACCGTGGGTTCAATTCCTGCCTCGACCAGATATTTTTCTCGAGATTTATCTGCTTGAAGCTGGGATGATTCTGCAATCGTGTTAGGAATCACACGTTAAAAGGTAAGACCTCGTTAGTCCTTAGCTCGCACAAGTTTCTCAACTTCTGAGAGTTGTCGTTCGTATGGGGGCGATAGCTGATTAATGGAAAAACAGATTTTAAATAGATTTTTTTTATCCATTTCAAGAACAATTTGAATTCGAAAAATACACTTCGTGTTTATATGTGGCTTCAAATGCATGATCAATCAATTTTTTTTATTGAGTCATTTTCCAATTTGTTCCTTTTTTTCCAGCAGTCTTGTCACGTCTTCAAAAATTGAAGAAAATATGTTTTTGTACAACTGTCATTGAAAGTGACATTGTTAATGNATGAAAACAGGACAGTTGTACAAAAAACTTCGTATGATATTTGTGTTAAAAGTAAGTTTTATTTCGTTCGTGAAATTGCTCAACTTGCTACGCTCGTCTCGCAAACTTTTTCACTCACAAAATAAAACCTTACTTTTAACACTCATATCATAAATAGCTAATATACACATCCACTATGATAACGATTCAGTATATTCTCTTTCAAGTTGCAAATATATGTTTAGAATGTAAATTGGATAGTTTCTCTGTTATGCGAACATTGGGAAACATACCACAAGAACTTAAGCAAGACATATCCACAGGCAAGCCACTTTCCGGAGACTTTGATATACTTCTGGTTAGGAAACCACTAGAGAATGTATTTGACAACTTTGTAAGTGAGACAACTCAGTACAATGTTTCGAAAACAAACAATAGACTTCTGAACTTTATAAGATGAGGTATGATGAAGTAATAAGTTATCAATATTCAGATAAACTAGTGAGTTGATTTGGATGGTATTTAATAGTGGGACCGTTTTTTCACAGTTTCTGATTGACATTATGAATTGAAATCATCTACGCTTGATCAAAACAGGTGATAAAGTTACCACTGAATTTGTTTTGACTTACGATTAGTTTATCGCTAGTAATATTAGGAATGAAATTATTAATTATATTCTATACAAAAACCGACAAAAGAATTGAAGAGGACGGTAAACTCGAAGTCTTCCCCACACAAAAAGTGGATGTATTCAGTTGTTGAAACGGAAAACATACATGTTTCGATCACAGCTGTGATCATTTTCAGTGTCACAAAAGCCTGAAAATAAGAAAAACAATGCAAAACGGATTATATGACAATGAAGGTTATAAACTCACATGAACAAATTATAGGTTAGCAAAGACAAATTGAATCAATAACATCATTGAAACAAGCAGTTTGTGAACCTCAATTTGACATATATGTTGGCGTGGTGAAAGATCGCCAATATAGATGTCATATTTGTACGGTTGATTGTTCTTTTCACGGAATGACATCTATCTCTTTCTTGTATAGTTTTTCTCGTTGCCATCAGCGTCCTTCGATGCAAATTGATATTCACAAACTACTTGTTTTGCAGATGTTAATATTGTTTGTACTGTGTGCCCGAAATTTAAAAATCTACTTACTTATAAATAGGACGATGTCTTTGATTCCATTTGTAATTGCTAACCTATAATTTGTTTATGGTAAGCTCACAACCTTCATTGTCGAATAATCCGGTTTACATTGTTTTCCTTATTTTCAGGCTTTTGTTACACTGAAGAAGATCACAGCCGTAATAAAAAAATTTATGTTTTTCCGTTTTAATAATAAAATATATTTCTTTTTGGTGTGGAGAAGACTTCAAGTGGAGGATAGTTACGTACAAGACCCGTAAAAAGACTTGTACCAAATTGAAAATAGAAGCGATTAACATACTCTTAGTTTCATTGAAAGCGAGTGTTCCCTACAATGTTTCACGAATTATTATTCAGTCATCCTTGTTCACTGAGTTCCAACATGGTTTATTCAACTGAAGAGAGAATAGAAATTGTTGCAAACTATTATCGAAATAATGAATGTGCTAAAGCTGCTGCAAGAATTCATAATACGAATCATCCAGACCACAACGTGGGCCATCAATGCGTTAAACAGTTGAAAGTTTCGAACTTTAGGTTCTGTTCACAACGGAAAACTTGAAGTATCCCGTCCTGTCAGGAATATTGTGGGTTGAAGTTACAGTTTTAGGACATGTACAAATGGATAATCGAGAATCTATTAGACAAGTAGCTATAGAGCGTCTGGTGTCAGCTACTATTGTTTTTTGGATTTTGAAAGCCTACAAATTCCATCCTTGCAAAATAAGACTAGTTCAGGAATTGAACGAAGATGATCCTGACCGTCAACTTCAGTTTTGTGAGGTGTTGCAAGAAATTGACAAATAACCCAAACCTATTATACAAAACATGTTTTTCAAACGAGAGTTCTTTCATGTTGAATGGCGAAGTGAATAGACATAATTCTCGTTACTGGAGAGATGTGAATCCTCATTTGCTGATGGAAACACATTCACAAACTAGACAAAAATTGAATGTCTGGGCCGGCATTCTTGGTAACCACATTGTTGGACCATTCTTCATTGAAGGTAATTTCAATGGAAATAAAAACTTAAATCTATTACAAGACTGTGTAGATCACACGATCACACTAATTATAGAAAATGATGACAATTTAGTAGAAAATGAAATAATATTCCAGCAGGATGGTGGACCCCCACATTTTGATGTTTGGGTGAGACAGTTTTTGGACGAAAGTTTTCCAGTGCGTTAGATTCGTAGAAGGGGTCCAGTAGAGTGGCCAGCTAGATCACCTGATCTCACACCGATGGACTTCTTTCTGTGGGGACACCTGAAGTTGAAAGTGTACTCTACTGAGCCTACAAATCTAGAAGACCTGCGACAGAGAATTGTTCGGGAATGCAGATTGCTGACTCCAGACATCTTGAATAATATACGGAACGCTTTCGAAAGTAGACTGTATTATTGTATGGAACTAGGTGGAGGTCATTTTGAACACTCAATCCGTTGATGTTGTTTCCACTAATATTATTTGTTGTTGATTTCCTCATTAAAATGAACGACAACGAATTTTCTGTTTTTTCTGAAATAAAACGTTCAACATTTAATTTCTCAATAACGAATAAAGCAATTTCGAAAAAAATCTCAATAATAGAGAAACAAAAGACCTTTCAAATGATGTATCACTCGACCCCCATGCTATTGAAAAAATTTCCCCCTTGAAATTGAAATTGACGAGTTCTTTGAAATTTTTGATTACATGTCCGGGAAGTTCAAGTTTTCGTTGGAACGCCCTGTATATGGTTGATTCCAGACAGTTGTTGAAGCCTTCGAAAAGACGTGAGTACACGTCGAAACGTTAGCGACTTTGGAAGTTTTGGATCCAATCTGAAACAAGGCTATTCTCCAATTACCAGAACTTCAATGTTTTTCACCGAACATGTTGCCGCCTTCAGGAGATAAAGACGAGAATAGTATTGACGTTCTGCCCTCATTTTCACTACATCTCTCAAAGTTTACGTCAATGTCAAATCTCTCTTGAAAATTCTAAATGACATTTTGACATGCTCCATTATTCGAATATCCAAATTCATAATGAACGATGCAGTGATACAACACCACTTCGATGAGGTGTTCAGTGCGCTCCAAGACAAGGAAAACTTCGAAATTTTCACGAAATTGAAACCTACAAATGAACCAAGAATAAAGAAAACGATAGTAAACATCTTAACTCCACAGAGCGATGACTTCAGTGAAGAGTATTCAAAATACGGAAAATTTTCCTCAGAGTATGGATCGTACAGCCAAAGAGGTGACAATTCAACCAACGAGAGTAAAACGTCTTCGAGATTTCCACCGGCGAAATATGACAGGCTAAAATCATTTGTTGAAAAGGAGAAAACTTCAGAATTGAGAAATACCCTGTTTCAGTGCAAGTATTGCGGGAGGTACATTTTGGGAGACTTTTTACAAGTTCATGAACGCAATTGTGGGAATGAGAGTATGTGAAAACAAAAGAGTTAATTTATGAATTAGCCAAAGATCGATTTGGGTGAATAAACAAATCCAAAATCTACTTTTCATCTATTCTTGACAAAATGTGGATCCAATAGGGCACATTGCTGGTAAATGATTATAATGAATCACAATTTGAATAAATTGATTGATGTAGCCGTTACTAGGTGGTAGGAAATCATAATGAAGAAAAAAGAATTGGAACTTTCTATGTTTTTTATCACTTTTATTAAAACTTTGGTACAAGTTAATGATTCTTTCGTTTGAAAATGTCCTTATAGGACGAATCCGCAGTTACGTTAGTTACAAATAAAAGTGGTAAAAAACATGGAAAGTTCCTATTTTCTTTTCTTCATCAATCACAATGTGGAATAATAATTAATAATCTCACGGTATTGTCTCATGGCAATCGTTCTTTGAATAAGAAAGTTGGTGAGTAGGACATATTACTGTCATTCAAAGTGTAAATCGGAAGTCATCAATCGAAATAGTTGAAAATTTATAAAATTAGATGATTCATAGTGAAAAAAGAAACAAGTCATCACCAGAAACGTATTCGAGTAACACTTCATTGTTAGATTTATGCTGAATAGTGCTGAAATCGAAACAAGTGTTTCACCATACAAAATCATTCTTATTAGTCAGTGGGCTATGCTTGAAGACTGGCAGTGAACAAATCTAAAGAAATGAACTTCAAACGTTCAAGCCAGTCTCGTATATACCTTCACAGTAGGTTGAATGGACTGAGGCCTATCAGAAAACAACTACTCCCCTGGTTAATACCACGAAAGGTGTTGGATTATATCCGACAGGCGTCAGTGCAGGAATCTTCACAGAAAATTTCCTGCATATACAATTTGCAATACAACTGAAAGAGTCGACCTTCAGTTTTGGAACGGGCACACTTGCAGACCGTTGTCTGGCTCATTAGCTACTCATCACTGCAAGACCAATATTTCACCTGATTTCAGGAATGAAGTAATTGAATTTGAATATTAGAAAAGACATTTCACAAACTCATTCAAATGGACGCATTACAAATGAAAGTTACCTGAGCTTACGTATCAACTAGTTATCAATTTCTTTATTAGAAAGAAAATATAACAGAAGAAAATTATTCTACACAATTTGTTCGGTCAATAAATCTTCAATTTTTTTACTATTCCCAAGCACTTTAGAAGATTGAGTTTGCAACCTCTTCCTGCTTTGAAAAGCTTTGATGCTTCATAAAGCTCGGATGCTTCATGAAGTTTTGATGCTTTTTAAGGTTTTTTATGCTTTATGAAGCTAAGATCCGACCTTCTTTAGAGTATTGTTTTCATCTATGGGGCTCTGCCCCCAAACATACCCTGAAGTTGCTGAATTCTATCTAGAAAAGAGCCATCCGCCTGATTGGAGACGCGAACATCACGTGCAACCTTGTTAGCCTGGAGCATCGAAAAGAGGTTGGAGATTTATTTCTCTCCTATAGATATTTTCACGGGAGATGTTCAAGTGACTTGGCAGATTTGATTCCAACAAGAGCGGTACATATCAAAAATACGTGGCTGCTCATCGTTTTGAGATTCAACTCAGTACACCTCGAACTTCACTGTTTAGGAACTCTTTCATCTGTATGTGGAATACATTTCCTGAGAACGTTTTTCCGAATGAATTTAATCTCCAGCGCTTCGAATCCGACGTGAATAGCTACTTTCGAACAGGCACCGCTTTGAGAGCGCCTCAAGGATTTTCCTGTAGTGCTTGTGTTTTGTCCTTAAAAAAATATATCATATTTCTTCTTTTTTGTCTAATGTGGAAATTGGCAATTCAAATTTGTAACTAGTTCATGAACACGGGTGAAATAAATAGTCAATGACTGTGTGAGAGGTCATATTTTTTGAATTTTCAATTTATGTAAAGGTATAATTTATTTGGTATGAACACGACTGTGTAAGCTATTGTAAAGTGAAACACGTATTGTGGTTTTGTAAACAGTTCAGTGAAAATCTCATAATGGAGTGTTAATAGAATGGATTGGTGTTCGTACTGTATGAACTCGTCTGGGAAAGCTATTTTATACTGAAACACACTCAAAAAAAAATCTATTTGGTTGCGCAAAAGCAAAGAAGAGAGGACTTCGAAACGTGATCATTTCGGTCGATCATTCAAATCGTGGGGCACCCACTTTTCGAGCACCCACTTGCTCTCCAGTAAGTTCTAAACCGTCAAAAACCGCATGGCAGCTGACGCCCAGATCTTTCGTTATCCCAAGCACCGTTTTTGATGGGTTAGTCACGACCAGGGTTCTCGAATCCTCGTCCCGGACTACCTCGTCCTGGTCGATCACTTTAGGGCTCATCTTCGAGGCTAAACGAAATTTCACAAACGTCAACAATGCGTTCATTGACACTATCATTGCCATAAAGGTAGATACTTACCTGGTTGATTTTTTGGAATATGTTGTTACTAACAGCAAAAAGAAATAAATGCGCTGGGATTTGAGCTCGCGACACCCGTGATCATCATGTCGTACCACTCACTTGACACTACAGAGTTAATGATAATGATAATAATAATAATAATATTTATTTTCCTTCTGACATGTAAAATGTATAGGAATAGTCATAAAAATGAAATGAAGTGCATACAAAACGAAACAAAACTATAACAAAAAGAGGGAGTCACAATAAAAGTGCATGAAGATACATTAAACAAGCACAAATTGATTTCAAAAATTTTCTTCGAAGTCCTCATCTAGTGAGTAAAAACATTTCTTCAATAGAAAGTAACTTAAAGATTTTCCAAACCGAAATAATGTCTTCGTTGCTTTAATAATTTCGGAAAGCTGGTTATATATTCTAGGTCCAATACAATTAGAAGAATTTGAAGTAATGTTGAATCTCGCATAGGGAACGTGAATATCATTTTTTGTCTTGTGTTCAATGTTGGAATTTTTATACTTCAAAAATATATAAACTTGTAAGAAGTGAAATTTCATAAGAAGGGAACATATTTCTACATGAATATACATTAGTCGTGAATTTACTTGAGAGTGATAGAAAGTTATCAACTGATAGTTCCAGTATATCTCTTAGAGTGGTGCTACCTTTGACACTAACTGTTCACAATGAGATTAAGTTAAGAAATTCGTCAACATATACACATCAAATTGGTATTTATTTGGTATTGTATTAATTAACAGAACGTTAATTTCCATCTCGAAGCCATTCCACTAGCCATATTTATTTTGTGAATCAAAATGTGTGTGCTATAATGATAAAATTTTAAATACAGACAATATCCAAACTTCTATAAAAATATTATATGGAGCGATGAGGCTAATTTTTCAATGTGTGAGATGTATAAAAGAAAGAATTTTCTTTAAATTGAAAGGGTGAAATATTTAAGAGTGATGATAGTGAGGATTAGAGTATTCCATGTAAGTGAAATGTTTACCTTTAATTCAGTAGTCCATCTAGTCCATCCCCATAATCCGCAAAGACAATTCAGTATTATTGTTTGGTGTGGTTTATTCAGAGGCAGAATTAGGGATCTATTTTTCTATCATGATTCTTTGAAAGGACCCCGTTACAATAACTTGTTAACCAGAATGTCGGACGGGTTTTTCAATGACCTTGATCTGGCGGCTCGTCAGATAATCTATTCTCAGGAGGATGGAGCACCAGCACATAATTTCAGTGGCGTAAAAATAATGTTCGAAGCATCGATAATAACGAAGTTGCAATGGTGCCGACTCAATTTGGGACACCCTGTATATAATTTCTGTTTTCTAATAACTATATTGCTGAATTTTAATGTGGTGTAAAATTTGTTCACGAAAGACACAGGTTTTATGCTCCTGAAACTCGATTACCCCTGAAAGTTTTTTTCTGAAAGGAAAATATTCAATAGCATGAAAATCATACTTGTGAATGCTGGTACTTTATGATGATATATGTATGTGTAACGTTGCTAACTCTTCCCATCCGCCAATACAACGGGGCCAGATTATCATCTTTGATGAGGACGAGCTGTCCAACTTGTAGGTTGACTTTCTCCTTCGTCCGTTTACATCGTTGTTGCAGTACACTGATGTATTCATAAGACCAGCGGGACCAGAAATGTTGAAGAAGCATTTGGAGACCAATGAGGAAATGGAAAGAAGTAAGGACATCCATATCATTAGGGCTGGATGATAAAGGGACTAGCGGACTAGAATTGAGGATTGCATCAATGTGGGTGATTAAAGTTGAGAACCCTTCATATGTTAACAAACCTTCACCCAATATTCTCTTTAAATGATGTTCACAAGACTTAACACCTGCCTCCCATAAACCTCCAAAATTCGGGGAATTTGCTGGGATGAATTTCCAAGTTATTTCTTCATTTTCAATATTATTTAATATTATTTTTTTTTTAATCTGCCTGGTTTTCGAGAAACGCACCTAGTTGTTTAAGTTCAGCATCAGCTCCAATAAAGTTAGACTCATTGTCAGAAACCACTTGGGATGGTTTACCTCGCCTAGAGACAAATCGCCGAAATGTTGCAAGAAATGCCTCAGTTGTCAAGTCCGATACAATCTCTAAGTGGATTGTTTTAGTAGAAAAACAAACGAATAGGCAAATATAACATTTATTAACCTTGGCACCTCTACCGTGGATATGTTTTATAATAAAAAGACCAGCATAGTCTGTACCAGTTATATGAAATGGAAAAGTATGGATTACTCTCTACTTTGAAAGTACACCCATTACTTGTTGAAGTGGTTTCGGCTTAACCCTAAAACATGTTACACATTGATGTGTAACCCTCCTAGCCAAATTTCTACCACCAAAAACCCAATAGTTTTCGCGAATTGAACTCAATAACAAATTTGGTCTCAAAAAGCAACAAAGACAACCTATGTTTGCCCGACAACAACATATGATGCTTTTTCGAATAATCCAGCATAGATAATTGTAATCGTCCCCCCACTCTGAGTATCCCTTCTATCACTACAACGGAAAAAGTCTGCGTTGTTATCATACTCGTTATTATCATCAGTACTTGTCCAAGGACGCCACATTTTGAACAGATAAGAAAAATTTTGAGTACTTATAACTGCATCAATGTCGAATTTCAACACTGATATCGCGATCAGGTCCTGAACTGGACATTATCAACACGACTGCTATAACCATCCTCGCATTCTATTCGTCACCATAACATGACTTCAAATTTAATTTTATGACTCTTCAGCCAATCATAAGACTAGGTTAGTGAATATCAACCAATACTAACCCCCAAATCTTCAGTCCACGTGGACTAGTTGGCAGCGGGTTTATTTCTCTGTATTGTTTTTTTTGGCCTTTGAGAACGCCGACACCTTCAACTATGCAAAATACCGGTTACTTCGACTATACAAGCGACATCACAAATTTAATTGGAAAAATATTTCAGTATTACCGGAAGTGTTTTATGTTTTATGTAGAGGAGTCTTATGTATTACAGTTTCAGAACACAATTTCTGTTACATTTTAAATCCCAAAATTTCGGTCCCATCTTCTTTTTTTATCAAAATGAAAAATCCACTTTCTGATCTCTCCCTGTGCAAATAACATTTCGCATTTTAGAAATATCTACGTTTTCTGAAGTTTGCTCACAAAACATTTTCCTTGCTCAATTCTCCCATTTCAATTATTTCCCGTATCGAAAGCGATTCCGTACAAGGCAATCAATTTTGTTTCTTCACCAAGCTTCTTATCGAAATAACTGGTCCAGTCGACGCGACGTTTCGTTGAATGGATGGATGATTTCCTCGCCATCTTGCGCATTTGCTGAACTAAGTTCTCTGTTTAAAATCGTTAAAAAGCTGAAGGGCCTTGATATTTTCACTCAAACATATGCCTCGAAGAACATCAGTAAAAGGCAAACAAAGACAAACAACGTAGGAATTCGCGGTTCGCATTGGATAAAAGCAGTGACGTAGAAGTTATTCGATCTCATTAGGAGTATAGAAGTAGAATATGTCTGGAACAGACAACACTTGAGGTGAAATACTGTAGGCTAACGTAACAGGAAACGGAAATAAACAGTAAATTAAAGGAGCTCACTCATGAAAGTAAACGAAGTTCACTGTGTCAGTACGAATATACCTGAAATAAATTTATGTTCTTTGAACCCCCTTTATTTGATGTTCTCTAGGAGAAGAGCCATATATGTTTTATTTGATAAATATAACATTTCAGTACCACAAAACTCGTAAATTGAAAGAAACATCATCTTACTATTCATTATTGATAAAATAACCGGATGAATCTATAATTTTATTATTGGCTTGAAATAGTATCCCACAAAGTATCAACAGTTTAGGTTAGAAATGAAATGTGTGGTAGTATACCGGGAGTCAAAAAAATCATTATACACAGCGAAATTAAATTGTTCATGAGTTGAGAGATTTGAAATTCAGACTGAAGATGTAATTCTTCATCAAAGCCAATATTTTTTATGCAAAAATACTCGAAAATCTGAACAGGGTTAACCGAAAATAAAATAAATAACCCAAAATAAACCAAAAATTTTAAATGAAACACTGTTTATTTTTTCAGACCATATGATCGAATATAAAATTCTCTTTTCGAAGATATGACTCGTGTGGCTATTTCGTTTCAAAATGGCGGCGTAAAAGTCATTTTCTCCAAACTCAATATGACGGCACTATGACGTAATTTTTAGAAATATTGTGAAACATCACGACTTGATAATGAGAAACAAACGACAAAATTTGACTAGTTTTGAATGAAAATTCAAAGTTTGAGATGTTTCCCTAATCCACATATTTTTTCTGATTTTTTTTAATGCTGTGTCTCAATTCATTCATCTGGAAAATCTCAATAGAAAGTAATATTTTTTAGGTTAGGTTAGGTTAGATTCAAAGTAAATGGGTCCATTTGACCCTCCACCTCAACCCGCAAGGGTTTATTGTGGCACATACTTATTCACACTCGACCAAATGAACCCAGCTTCTTAACGAAGCCGATTAGTTATCATGGTGAGTGGTCTTTCAGGTCAGATGCCAAATTCTAAAAATATGATATGGTCCCCAGTGGGGCAGGCAAAAAGTACATGCTCTGCTGTTTCATCATTTTTCAAACAGAGGCGACACACACTGTCTTCCGACAGTCCAAGTCTCTGCATGTGATGATTCAAATGACAGTGACCTGTAAGAAGGCCTGTTAGACATCGTAGTTCATCCCTACTGTAGTCTAACAACTGTAAGGTATCAAACTTTGAAGGTGAATAAATGCCTTAAAGTGAGCCAGTTCTGAAAGATTCTACCAGAAGTCCATGAATCATGCCATCCAGGTGTTCAATATTTGTTTGGCAAAGCCTGAAGCGATTGCCAATGACAGGTTGTGGTCCGATGAAGCTGCTTGCAGCACTCTCTTTTGCAAGGGAGTCAACAGCCTCATTGCCTATTTTCTCGGCAACATAATAAATCTTTTTTACTAAAAGAAAATGTCGAAGACATTGTGGTGTTCATTTTTTTGTGTCAATGAAAAAGTGAAAGTGTCCAAACTGCTCTATATTATTGTGAGTTGATATCTTACACGTCATGTCAAAGTTCAAAAACTATCACTTCCTATTAATATTTTCGAAATAAATGTTCATTCCGGGTTGACCTTGAATATATTTACGAGTGTTCAATCATTGAAAATATAGGCTCCGATGAACTATACTTTCATTTCGAATTTCATTTTTTTTTCATTTCACGCTGGAACTATTGAAATAATAGTTGTTAGTTCACACCTATGAATTGGTTTGAAGGTATTTCTATAAAAATTCACAGATTTTTACAATTTACATATTTTCAGGACACACTTTTTACTTGATTCATGTTATAAGTGGAATGATTCTCCAAAACATTCTTGATGGTATATGCATATTCGGTTGTTTTTCCAAGATTTATTATGTTAGATTTTGAAAATTGAATTGACTCCTTTCCCGTTCAGAGAAAAAGATCACGTGTATCTTTACACAGACTCAGTTTTGATTCAGAATTGGAATACCTACAAAGAAACAATGTTTAACATGATTCGATATGGAAATTTCGAAAATACATACAAATATTAGCACTCTGAAAAGATAATTTTTCTGATAACAGGAGCATGCAGAAGGAAGAGCTGAAAAATTTGGAGATGTGTGATATTTAGGACATACTAGACGCGGCTGTTTCAGTGAGAATAATGAAAACAAGAATAATGTTTCTAAATACTTGACACGCACAGAAAATGTTTACGAAAAATTCAAAAACTATGATAATCTTTGCCCACCACATGTACCTCATGACTAATTTTTATAAATCAACAGAAAGAGTTGCATACAATGCAATTTTTTGGAATAAACAAATTCAGTAACAGCAGCAGCTGAACTTCTGACAGATTCTTCTAGGATTGGCGTTTATTCACCCTTTGAAGCTTGACACCAAACAGTTGTTGGACTACAATAGGAATGAACTACGATATCTAACAGGCCTTCTCACAGGTCACTATCGTTTGAATCATCATATGCAGAGACTTGAACTGTCGGAAGACAGTGTGTGTCGCTTAACCTAACCTAACAGCAGCAACATTTGTCCAGCAAATTTCCCAGTTTTTAAAGATGCAGGATATTGAAAACTATACAAGTGGTGCAAACATAACATTCCCTGAGCGACATGGCGTGTGGAAATCGATGACAAATATATCGACTGTCGAGCGAAATGTCATTAGCAAATAAAATTTTGCAATCTATTGAAAATGAAATAGCATCTACTACCAACTGGTATATTTCTAATAAAATCAAATATCGCTGAAAATGTACCTCCAAATTGAAATTGCTGACTGCAGTACTGTCAATATGAGTTTTTCAATCATAATGAGCTATCAAGTTGTAATTTATGGTACGTTGAATGAATATATTTTTGATTCGATAGTAAGAAGAATGTAGTGTACTCACCATGAGAATATCGAGACGAACAAAGAGTTTTAATTAATTTCCGATTATTCTACAGGGTGTAACTGAATAAGTGTTACAGACTATCGGAAATAAATTTTTAAACGGTAAACAAATAATAAGACAAAAAGTTACATTAGAAATACATTTTAAGGGTTGCGTTTTCCACCCTTCACAATCATGGGGTACACCAAATAAATTTCTGGCTAAGTGTCTTTTTGGTAGTACAAAACGTCAGGTCAATTTCAATATTGTAACTTTTTTAGTGCTTGTCAAAAAAATTTTATGTACCCCCTTCAAGAAGCTGTATCTTAACAAGGGATGCTTCAATGAAATTTCTTCATTTGAAAGATCCTATCTTTTCTTCGATGAGGAATCACCTACTTGAATGTTTTACACTTATTTAATTACATCCTGTATATTCCATGCAAGCTAATACTTTTCCACTTGATGATACAATAATTTCCTACGACACAAATGACTGTTATTCACGCTACTGCGCCCCTGATGGATCCAATTTCCAGATCCGTGAAAGGAATGGTTTCAGATTGTCGCACGCACAGTAGTCATATTTCAAGATACTAGACAATGAAAAGCTCCAATGAGGAAATAAAAGCCATTCTCAGGACATTCTCTTTCTTATTCACATTGTTCTTTCGAGGGTTCATCGCAAACGAATGTGGTCCGGAATATCCTCATATCAAGAACGTTTGGATCTGAAAGTGTTTTATTGGGATAGTAAAGAAGAAATATTCATTATGATATATCAATAATAATAATATGTATATAATATGTCTCGCTTGCGTTCACACAGTTATTTTTATCAAGTACTTTTCTTGGTCATTCACATTTTGTCTTCAGTCAAGGACCGCTTGCTTGGTACTGCCGATGCCCAATAGGCTGAAACAGCTGTCTATCGGTGGCTCTTGAATTGAAATCAGTATGGAAATGATCAGAATAGTACTCATCTATTTATCTTTTGATTTTCATGGAATTATTTTCCAACAGCTTGACTGCATTAACCTTTATCGATTTCATATAATTTCTAGAAACATATGGATTCATTTTCCGATGGCATTCCAGGATAGCTTTTCAAATATATGCTACCGCAGTTGTTGGTTGTTGGATGTCACACCAATAGGTGCTTCCACTTATGTCCCACTGGCGTTAACGCAGATATTTTTATCAAGTATTTTTCTTGGTAATGAACATTTTGTCTTCAATCGAGGATAGCCTATCTGGTAATGACGATGCCCAGTAGTAGAATCCATAATGCCGGAAATTACTTTTCTACAGCGTTTAGTCAGACAAATTTTGAAACATCAATATCAACAATGCATCTAGCCCTGATGAATTGCCCGTCATCGTACTTAAAAAGTGCGCACCAGTATTTTGTAGACTTTTCAACCTGTCATACAAGAAAGAGGTTTTTTCTTCTTGTTGGAAGATTGCCCGCGTTCAGCGAAGTTTGCTATAGACCAATCGCTTTGCTATCAGTGATATCTCACAAATAATAGAGAAAGTCATAAACCACCGTATCCTCAAATATTTGTAAGGCTTCAACATTTTGAGCAATCATCATTATGGCTTTCGGAAACATCAGGCGACATTCTATCGTATGTCACCCATATTTGGAATAACGCAATCGATGAACAAGGAGAATCAAGATCTATTGCGCTTGATATTTATAATGCCTACAACTGTGTGTGGCATGAGGGTTTGCTGGCCAAACTTTAATGCTATGGATTGTCGGGTCATTTCTATATTTATCTCTTCAGCTTTCTGAAAGGACGTTTCCTGTAAGTGGCTGTCGATGAATCTCTCGAATACTTTCACCATCAACGCTGGTGTTCCCCAGGGATCCATATTTTCTCTAGCCCTCTTTTACTTTTATATTAACGACGACATCAGGAAAAACCAAGAATCTGATATGTTGCTTTTCTAACAACACACTTGTCTCGTCATTCTAATTGGATTCCAAGACATTGGCTATAGAGGCACATCTTCACCGGCAGTAGTAGGCTCCAGAAGTAATTTCAAATAGGCGTGAAAGTAACCAGGTTCAATCAAATGCCACAAAAAACCAGGCATTGGTTTTCTCCAAGAAGATAAATGTTTTTGAACCGGATATAATAATGTCAGGTCAGGTTGTTGAAGGTTAAAATGGATACCAATATGTCTTGGCACAATCATGTCGCTGGAATTGCCAAGGCTGCTTTTCAAAAGCTCGGAACACTGTTCCGAATCAGAAACCTGTATACACCTCAGCAACTTTTGATGCTTTATAAAGCTCAGATGAGACCTTCTTTGGAGTATTGTTCTCATGTATGTAGCTCTGCTCCCAAACATACCCTGAAGTTGCTGGATTCCAATTCAGAGAAAAGCCATCCGCCTGATTGGACACGCGAACGTAACGTGTAACCTTGATAGCCTGGAACATCGAAGAAAGGGTGGAGATTCGTCTCTCTTCTATAGATACTTTCACGGGAGGTGTTTAAGTGACTTGGCACATTTTATTACACCAAAAGCGGTACATATAAAAAATACGCGATGGACTGTGCCTGCTCATCGTTTTGAGGTTCAACTCAGTTCACCTCGAACTTCACTGTTTAAGAACTCTCTCAGCTGGAAAACTGCGTTTATGTGGAATGAAATTCCTTTGAACATTTCACAAGTGGATTCAACGTCCAGCGATTCAAATCCAATGTGAATCTCTGCTTTCGCACAGGCACCGCTCTTAGAGCGCCTCAAGAATTTTCCTGTAGTGTTTGTTTTTTGTCCTTGAGAAAGGCGAAAGAACTTTCAATACCGTTTCATATTTAATATACCTCCATCTCAAGATGGAGACAGATGTCAAAGGAGTTGGTCTAGCAGATGTTTCTCGTTCATTCAGCAGCAGGACCACGCTGAAATCATTCGAGTGGATCACCTGAAGACCTCTCATCAGTGCAGGACAGATCAGACCCAAACAGCAGTGTGTCTGGGACTCGATTGACTTCAACACTCTGTAAAGCATCTTCTATAGATGTCTGTCAGATATAATTCAATGTTCAGCGTTGTATTAGACGGGGAAGTGGTTATTCTCTGGCAGACATTTACCGGAACCTACTGTGTAGGTAAATTGGTACAGATGAATATTTCAAGATCCTATTTCGGAAAATTTATTTTCTCACAGGTAAGTCTGCCGACTTATTTCAATTTCTTGAGTATAGGTACATGGGGTGTTTTTTCCCGCTTGGGGCTTCGAGATGGAGCTTCTACTGCCTAACAATATTTCTTTTAGACGAAGGTTTCATACATGCGATCGATACTGTTTGGGTTCGTACTTGCACTGATGAGAGATAATACTTCAAAACCAGTTTCTAGCTGATCTATTTGAATGATTTCAGCACGATCCTGCTGTTGGATGAACAAGAAATATCAGCAAGACTAACATCCGTGAGGTATTTTGTATGAATGTCTGACAGATACAATTCAATGTTCAGCGTGTTACTAGCCAGAGAAGTAGTTATTTATTGTTAGGCATTTACGAGAAAGTATTGTATACTTACGTTAGGAGAAATTAATATTTTGATATTCTATTTCGGAATTTTTAATTTCTCATACGTATGTATCGCTCCTCGATACATACTTATTTTGGTCAAAAGAGTTTTGATTTGCTGGACTGATTTGGCTAATTTTGGTTTCAAATTATTTGTTAAAGTCCAGGGAAGATTTAAAAGGTGAGAAAATATGGAAAAATATAATAATAAAAGGACTCAAGAACGGCTAGGCCAATTTTCATGATTTTTGGTTGGGTACGACTGCAAGTTTGTGGTAAGTGTACGGCGGATGTCGCGATGACATCTCGGTGGAGATCAGCAGCAAGTTGACTGCAGACGCCCGTTATGACTTTTGTGAACGCCCGTGTACGTGTAGTACAGTATTTCTTATGGGCGGCTTGAGTTCGCTGGAACGCGACTGCAACTGTGTGGTCGTTCTTACCGCAAAAGGTGGCTCGTGTACGGGGCGCACTTAGGCGGAACGACATTCGCCGGGTCCGCTAGTGTGAAATATCTCAATGTTTTTGACTGACTTCTGAAACATCCGACGTTGCACAAGGTGTTTTCTGATATGTTTGAAAATATGTTTAAATTTTTTTTTTCGTTAACCAGCTATCGCACCCCTACAAACGATAGCCCTCAGAAGTCTAAATGAGGTCTTACCTTTTAGCGTGTGATTCCTAACACGGGTTGGACGATAGCAAGTGAAAATCGAGCGTACAGACTGCGGCTCGAACCATCGGCTCACACATCGGCCACTTGATTAAGAGAATAAATCACCCACGTCGATACGCCCGGCTATCAACCGACCGATAGGGTTGAGAATGAGGTCGATGAAAAACTCTGATTTTTCCCAGAAAAATTACCCTCGTTAAATATCTATTTGATATTTCTAGAGAGTATAATGATGATATTTTCCAATAGAAACATCTGGTCTCCGCATCTGGTCTCCGCACCAGAATTTAAACATTTTTTGTAAAGTGCATTTTACCAAGTTGGTAAACTTCATCAGGAAACGCTATTGGGAGAAAATGAAACCGATATGCGTACCGAAACACGTTCTGAGAAGAGTTTTGCAATTCAAATGTATAAAAAAATTGTTTTGTTGGGTATATCTTGTTCAATGGTTTCAGTCATGGCCTATATTTTTGATGTTGCTTGCAGTAGTCAACAAATTTGACAGCCAATGTGTTTATGATTTTGCAAAAGTCGTTTAGGAAAGTCGTTGAACAAGAAACTTCGACATCAACCATTGATCACCGATGTTTCAGATGACATTTTTTTGATATCGTATATTTCTTTACTCAAGAAAGACGTAACAAGACTATGCTCAAGAAAGTCTAGCCATTTTGTGTTGCACACAATTGTATAAACTATCAGAAATACATCTAAATGTACCTACTGTAGTTTATTATTAGTAATATTATGAAATGCTGCAAGCGGTTTCATTGGAACAAAACTGGCATTGCCTTAGGCTTCGCTAAACGAATACTGAATAACTCTTAGCAGAAAAATTTCAGACTTTTGGCTAAAACTACCATTTACATCTTTCATCTGATTGTGAGTGGGGATGATCCACAATAGACCTACTCATACGCTACTGTCGTCTAAATCATCAAATGAAGATACTTGGACTGCACGAACACAGTTTGTAGCGTCTCACGGCAGATCACATAATCTATGCCTGCCCCACCGCTGAACTGATCAAGTTTTCAGTAATTAGCAGAATTTGACTCTCACCAACTTATCTGAAAAATCTTAAACCTGATGAAGTGAGCACTTTTGTCAAAAAGCCAACCTCATTTAGTCGAATTAGAATAGGTGTAAGTCAAAGAATAGACATGCCCATTTTGTACCTACCTACCCATCTACCTTCATGTCATTTTACCGCCGACTAGAATGTATTGAAATGACCATTTCAGCCTTAAAATATTTTATTTCTGCTAAATCATTTCTCAATCACTTTTTGTGTAGTCGGTGACATCATTAGTCTTCATATTCTTGTGATGCACTGTTTTGAACCTTAGGTGTAGTAATGAATATTACTGGAGTTTTTTCCAACACCAAATCGTTATTGCAACACCTCGATACGTGTTTCGATCACCAAGTGATCATCTTCAAGAGGAAGATCAAACTAAACATACTTACAGTGTTATCCCTATCCATACCATAGATACCTCTTCTAGGTACCTGCGTCTTAAGTGTCTCAAATTGATCTACTTGTCTTCAATAACAATGTGTGCTTAGGCAAATCTATTAATTAAAATATTATTTTAACAAGATATATAGTATACTATCAAATATTGGTTCATCGTTATTCATAATCATTGAGGATACACTACAAAAACACACTTTTGTCTTCAATCGTCAATCGAAGAAGTTATTCATAATATTATTATGTTTACTTATTTCTGCAATCTCATAGGCATCTAGATGCTTGTTGTTGTTAACTCATCTAACTAATCTTGAAGAACTAAAGTCTATGGAATGGTTTTGTTGCAAAATATGATGGGCGACTAATGATTTTAAAGGTCATCCATACTTCAAGTGTGTTATTTAAGTGTTTTTTATACCTTATTTTAATAGATCTTTTTGTCTGTCCATAATATTTTGCATCGCAGTCCTTACATTTAATTTCGTGAATTCTAGACTTTTCTAAATTCTCGATGTTGTCTTTTGTATTCACTAAAAGGCTCTATAGTCCAAGACTTGTTTCAAAAACCACCTTCGTAACTACTTCCTTGAAAATCTTTCCGAAGTTCTTCGTGTATTAGGGGTGTGAGTTAGGGTGAATGATAGCCTCAGTGAAAGAACAGTAATGAAATATGGTGTTCCACAGGGCACAGTCCTGGGGCCTTTTCAATGTTTATCTCAACGATTTGCTGAAACTAAATTCAGAAGGAGATGTGGTAAGTTATGCTGACGACACAGCAATTATATTTGTAGACGAGGATTGGCAATCTTTAAAAAAAGAAGCTGAAATTGACTTAAAAATAACCCAAGAGTGGTTTAAAAATCGGCTTTTAACAATGAACATCAAGAAAACACATGTCATACCTTTCACCCGATACGTGAAGAACTTACCAGAATATGACACCCTTCAAATAGATGGCAACCAAACAATATCGATGGTCCAACATATTAAATATTTGGGAGTATTCATAGACTGTAATTTAAAATGGGACATCCATATCGCCTTCGTCTTGAAAAAACTACGAAGTACATTGTCAAAGTTCAAATTTCTATCGAATATTTTGAAAATTGATCAGCTTCGGATATTATGTTATGCCCTAGTTGAACCATTTGAATTATGGAATATTAGCCTGGGAAGCGGCAACAAATAATTATACCAAACAACTGGAAAAAATACAAAAGTAGATTATCAAAATAATATTTAAGAAACCATACACTTACCTCACTAATGACTTTTATCGCGAAACGAAGTTATTTGATCTTCGACAACTATATTTTCTATCAGCAGTAATGCGACAGCATACTCACAGAAATACACTGATAGCCATAAATCATTACTACAGTACACGTCACAAAATCAATTCTTCTGTTATACCAAGACCAGAAAAAAACACCCCACAAAGAAGTTATGTCTACTTGAGACCCAAATTATATAGCTTGATCCCTCATGAAATGAAAGAATATAATTNTGCGATGTTCAAATTTCGTGTTTCCAAACTGTTTATCTTTTGTCCTGTGTTATTGGATATCTAAGTAAGTTCTTTATAAATCTTATAGATATAGGTATTTATCTTGGTTTTCATCGTTTTTAAAAGTCGAGATGTTGTCCATTCTTAACCTAAACTTTTTCTTCTTTATTATATCATCTACAATACCCCTCGAGAAACCGTTAGTGGCTGCTATTGCCTGTATTGTACATTTTCCTTATGTGTAAGAGGAAAAGTCAGAAGCCCAGCAAAAACGTGCTGGGCTGAATTTTCTAGTGCATCGTCTTTTGACTTTTCCCCTACATAATTTTAACATGCTACCGATCTCCCACTAGAATCTTCAATATTTTCTTTCATGAGCTGAATGACTTATTAAATAATTTCGGATTTCGGTAGAGAATGGGTGAACGAAACAGTCAAAAAATCGAGTAAAAATGTAAAAACTTTATTTCAGGCTCAAAAAACGGATCCAAAACGAAACGCAATATACAAAACAGCTAGAACAAATCACTCAAATTTGATCAAATACAGGGTGTCCCTGGACTTCCTCTTTTCCTCTCGGGAATGTATAGATGGGGTCAAAATATCACCAGTACTTCATATAACTTTTTTTCCTAAAATCCTTCGTTACCAAGTAACGGGCCCTCGAAGTTACAAAATGAAAAATGTTTTTCTTTGATAACTTTTCAAGTGAATATTCAAAATCATCCAAATTTTGGTA
>NW_019290954.1:19514-53445 GCF_000500325.1 Leptinotarsa decemlineata | reverse complement strand
TCAATTACCAAAATTTGGATGATTTTGAATATTCACTTGAAAAGTTATCAAAGAAAAAATTTTTCATTTTGTAACCTTCGAGGGCCCGTAACTTGGTTACGAAGACTTTTAGGAAAAAAGTTATATGAAGTACTGGTGATATTTTGACCCCATCTATACATTCCCGAGAGGAAAAGAGGAAGTCCAGGGACACCCTGTATACAAAGAACCATTACTATATCAAGAAAATTCATTCATTTTCCAACATAAATAAGACCACATGGAGTATTATTTCTACTCTGAACGGAAAATATACTACTCACAAAAACATCTCCCTCAATAAGAAGTAATTAATAGTCCATAATCTGTTTCCGAAGCCTTCAATGATTTCTTTATTCAGGCGCCGTATGACACCATTAATAAAATGATCAATAAAAGTCACTCATCTTCTAAGAATATGAATAAAAATATGCCTGATAGTTTCTTTATCAGATACGTGACTGAATAGGAAAACATGTATACTATAAAGTACAAACTTCAAAATAAACACACCTGTGGCACAGACGATATTTCTGGATTCCTTATTAAAAAAATCGCCGCCTCTATCGTCGAACCTCTCACTCATGTAATAAATGCCTCCCTTTAAGAGGGCTTATTCCCATCGAGATTGAAGAATGCTCTTATATCTCCAAAATATGGAAAATTATCGTCCCATTACTGTTCCCCCCACATTCTCCAAGCTTTTTGAATACACAATGCTTGAACAACTTGTGAACTTTCTAATATAAACAGTTCACTTCACCCAAACCAGCATAGTTGCCTTTATGTAAAAATTGTTAATGCTATCGAGCTAGGACACAATCCAATTGGAATATTCTGTGACCTCAGTCGAGCTTTTGACTGCGTAATACATAAACAAATACTTGATAAACTTTATCAAATTGGAATTCGAGGGAAATTCCACGATTGGTTCAGTTCTTTTCTCGAAGGAAGAACCCAGAGAGTAAAAATTAGCCACACTAGTGCAAATAAAAAACTCACATATTTCTCCACAAGAGAAAAATATTGGTGTACCTCAAGGCTCTGTCTTGGCTCCTATACTTTTTATCATCTATATAAATGAATTCCCAATAGTTTTACCGGAAGCGTTCACTTGCTTTTGTGCTGACGACGCTACTCTACTCCTCTCAGATAAATCAAAATTAGAACTCCAAAATAAAATATCTAACACCACTGATATCCTACACGGCTGGTTAAGTAAAAACTCGCTATATCTCAATTCTTCCAAAACAAACTACATGACATTCCATACCAGTCAAAACCTCAATTTACCAGCCTTAAACCTGAACCTATGCGGTATCTCTATCGAACCCTGTACCACTATTAAATTCTTGGGCATTTCTCTTGACAACGACCTTACTTTTAAAACACACTGCAAAAGTCTCACCGGCTCACTGAACTCTAGATGCTATCAAATCAGAATGTTAAAAAATGTATTGAACACTGAAGGTCTACTATTATTTTATTATGCTCAAATTCAATCCAGAATTAGTTATGCAATCAGTATCTGGGGTACATCTCCAGCCGCTAAAGATATATTTATTGCACAAAAACGAATAATTCGTTGCATAACAAATGCACCGAAGCTGCAGTCATGTCGAAATCTCTNTAACAGAGGTTCTCAAAAAACTGTTGAAAAAAAAGTGAAACAAGAAATATTCTGAAAAACTTTTTTGGTTATTTCGTAGTCATTGTTTATTCAGACTTTTTTTGAATCTATATATAAAAGATTATGAAGAAAGCTGTTTTGTATTTTCTTTGATATAATTATAGACAGTAACGTCTTGATGAGAGAAGGATCGCTCAAACTGTTTAGATTTATGATGTGGTATGGAAAATTCATTCTGATTTCTGAGACTTCTATCTGTATATCACCTGTGTATGTCAACTCTTTCAGAAGATATTGAGATTGTTGTTTCATCCTGAGGTTACGAACGAAGTTACCAGAGACTCCCAATAACCTCAAGTGTGGCAAAACCACACGCATTGATTCGTATAGCCAGCCCCGTATATGCCAAATTTGAAATAAGGAAACCCCACTGATTCAATGTAACTGACTCCTCATTCCATCAGTCGAATGTAATTCATTTACTTTATCAGAGCTACACAAAAACTCACAACTAGAAAAAAGTTCAAATAATCCTCAACGAAGGAAGCGAGCACTATCAAATTAATTAAAGATCAATCACGCTTCTATCTGTGCTTCCCGGAGTGATCAATTACTCTAAATGATGGCAAAGTTTGCTCGATTCTCACCAAGGACCTGGTGAGAATTGTGGATGGACATCCATCGATTCAGTGGAATTCAACGACAATAAACCGAAGGGTTTTCAGTTCACAGGGACAACAGAAAAGCTAAACCTACTTTGGTAGTAGTAATGAAACTGAAAATTCAGTAGAATCTGTCAAAGTATTTTAGTGTTAACAATTTTATTTGCACAAATATTCAAATAGTAGCGCAATTCTATATACGAATCGGAAAGTTAGGAATTGCAAAAGTATTAAAAAGGACAAAAAATTAATATTTTTGATGAACACCTTTTTCAATAGTTGCAAACAAGCCACTAGACTGAGACATTAGTATGATGAGTAGAAAATGGTGTCCAGTGTATTTTGCAGATCTAGATGATTTTGTCATCAATCTCATTGATCCATCATCGAAACCTAATTTATTCTCAACTCACATACTGAGAAAGTGGAATGAAAAAAGTGAACATCTTTTTCATGTCACCCATTTCAAAATTCTTGTCACCTGTATGTCGAATACTTTTGAAGATAAACTTCTGTTTTCAAACTAGATAGATGAGAACTGATGACTGTGTCCGAGGGCCAAATTTTATGAAAAACTCAATGGTGAAAACCACATATCGATATCTATCATCATTTCTGAGTTGCAGTATATTTTTCGATCGATTGGAGTATCGATCAAGTATCAAGTCTCTAAAACGGGAAGGTTGGCCAGTTCAATATTTCTAATAATAGAATAAACAGTCAATTCGAATCAGTTCATTTTTCTTTGTAATTTCGAAGTCATTTTCAATAATAATTCATTTGGAATTTCATAGAGAATTGTAATTACAATAAATGAAAATAATGAAAATTGAGTGAGGTGATAATGAAAGAAGCACAGACCTAAAAATTTTTGAAAAATTCTGCTAGTGTATAATAACAACATCCTAACAGATATGCTGTCAGTATTTTCAGCGGTTGATTAATTGCTGTGAAACCTTCGCATATTCCAGAAGATTGTTAAGAATTTTTAGACTAATGAACTCCAAAATAAGTTACTTTCATTTCATTAGTTCGGACTTCCGTTGTCTAATATGATATAAATTGATTTGAAACTGCTGAAAGAATTTGTGAATCTGGTCATTGAAGAAGATCACAAGAAGCCCCGCGTCTGGTTGTGATACGTAGAAGACACCTTCATAATATGGAACCATGGTAATGCAGAACTAGACACCTTCCTGAAGCACATCAACAACGTGAGTCGTTCCATCAATTCCACAATGGAGAAGGAAGTCCACAACAAAATGCCATTCTTGGACGTATTGGTGAAGAGGACCGACACCGAATGGGAATCATCTGTATATCGAAAACCCACTCACACTTGACAGTATCTGAACCACGAATCCAACCACCATCAATCGACTAAGAGAGAAATCATCAAGACTCTACTAGACCGTGCTCTGTAATACAAGGAACTAGGAATCATCAGAAATGACCTTCAATGGAATGGTTACTCCAAAGTCATGGTGAAACAGGCTTCAGCTAGAAGACAGCCAGCTAGAAGACAGCAAGAGCTCCACAAAAAAGGGAAGGCGTTACAACTAGTACTTGTACTTCCCTTCATCAGAGGAATGTCGAAAAGGATGAGAAGGATTGGGTCCAAGTATAACATCAGAACCTGTTTCAGATCTGGGAACACTATCCTTAGCAACCTCACGAAAACCAGGCCACCAAACGCGGACTGCGAATCCAAGAATTGCATTTACCGGATACCCTGCAAGTGCGGAGAATCATACATTGGTGAAACTGAGGCCATTGAAAATTTGCATTGGTAAGCACAAGAAATACACACAGCGAGGATAAACCAGCAAATCAGGAATAGCAGAGCATGTTTGGACTCGTCAACATAACATCAGGTGGGCTCAAGCAGAAATCATCCACAAGGAGGAACATTGGTTCAGGAGAAAATTCAAAGAAGCCGCTTATATGTTGTCCAACAACGCATTTAGCCAAGCTAGCGTAGAGATACGCAACATATGGAAACCTCTAATGAAGTGGAACACGCCAAACAGTCAGCTTTCGCTAAAGTACTCGAATGACCTATAAATAGTCACATCTCTGAGGAATAAGTCCAGTTATCACCCGAAGACGATTGTTAATTTATATCATATTAGACAATGAAAGTCCGAACTAATGAAATGCACTATGAAATATTTTCCATCACCTTCAAACAAAAATTACTTTCAATGTTGCAATTCGCATATAGAAATGGTATTTAATTATCGTATCGTAGTGGTGGATTTTAAACACATATACACATATTTTGAATATATAGACTGATGTTGGAGTTGGAATATTATATTCTTTGGAATGATGTGTACAAAAATCTCTTATGGAAATATTAGACGTGCAGCGTACAATGTGCTTTTGTGCAACGAATACAGTTTGTGCCGAATCTGACCCTCCCCAGAAGGAAACTGAACACCTACTGCAACGTACTGAAGTCTACAACAATGCCATTTTCAAATTGATAAAAATGAACTTCATTGAATTTCACTCCATCTGTTATCTAAACAGGAATTCATCTAGGAAATTGTCTATAAACTCGATACTTCTATCATCACTCCTCGAAGATGCATTATTTACTTCAAACTAGCGTTTTTCAAGTGTTTTTTCTGACGATTGTTGTCAACGAGCAATCTGTATTTCATCTGCATTGGAAAATAAGTCGTGCCCATTGAAAAAACTGCATTCTGGATTCATTGCTCTTGAACATTTATTTTCTTGAATTGTGATATCAGATGCAGATACGACTAATTAAAAGTCATCGAAGTAGGCAGAGTAATTACTGTCTCTAATCATACAATCACATAAAAAATTGGAAAAATAGGTCCTGATATGGAGTCCTGTTGAATTTGAAAGTATCATTATTTTTCGTAACTTACAATAACAGGAATGGAATATGGTTCGGGCGAAATGAATTTATTCAACTCCCTTCATTCCACCTCAGAAGCTAGTTTCTGATATTGACACAGTTGAATGAACGGTTCGAGTCACACAGGAGTACTGCCGGATATTCACCTGCACCAATATTTGTGATTTTTGAAAGGAAACATTGCTGAAGTAGTAGACTTTTGTTGACAATTTCCATGATGGTTTTGGGTTAGAATGGAATGCTGATTTGAAAATGATTGGTGATTATCCAGAAATGCATAATCATATAATTCAGAAATACCACATGGGACTGCAAAAGGACAATAATTTTACATTGAAGTTATGTCCCGTTTTTTATTATGAGACTTAATTTTCCTGTTTGAAGTTTGCTGAAAAAAAATCCTGTTAAGAACAAATCATTGATCAGATGTGGTAATGCTTGTATTAATGAAGAAAAACCTCTATTCGGTATGAACATTGGAATTTTATCTGGACCTGGGGAAACAACTACTGTCATATCAATATTGAATTATATAAAAAAACATTTTTTACAATACAGTTTCCTATTCAGGATTGTTTCACAACTGAAAGAGGTTCAATTTCACTAACAAGGAACACCCTCATTCGATGTTTTGGAATGAGACACGTGCCTTATTTCCTCTTCAGCACCTACTGGATAACATTAGAAGATGAAGATTCATTCCTACATTTTTTTGTATAAAAATGTTGAAGTAGAAAACCAAAATCTTTCTTTCCCAAAAATTAATTTCTTCTAAAAATATAATCTTATCAATTTGAGTAATTCACATTCTGTAAAAAGATGCAGCAAAAATGTAAATAGAATAAAAGTTCGAGTTGAAAGGGATTTGGCTTACCAAATGAATTGCGGCTTAAATGAAAACATTAACAAGTTCAGATACGATTGTATTTATGTTTTCAATTATATTATCATTTTTTGAATCGAAGGGGTTATATTTTTTGGGAGTGATTAATTTTTGGGAAAAAAAGTTTTTGGCTTTCTACTACTCCATCTTGATACAAAAAGGATGAGGGAATCTTCCAAAGAAAGTAAGGAAGTAATCAATTCGAAAATGAGTAACTCTATACATGGATGTGTAGATCATGCAAAAAAGTAACTTTTAAGCACAAACTGAAAGAAAGTCCTCCTGAAACAGCTACTTTCATATGAACATTGAATTACACGAANAATTCTATATACGAATCGGAAAGTTAGGAATTGCAAAAGTATTAAAAAGGACAAAAAATTAATATTTTTGATGAACACCTTTTTCAATAGTTGCAAACAAGCCACTAGACTGAGACATTAGTATGATGAGTAGAAAATGGTCTCCAGTATATTTTGCAGATCTAGATGATTTTGTCATCAATCTCATTGATCCATCATCGAAACCTAATTTATTCTCAACTCACATACTGAGAAAGTGGAATGAAAAAAGTGAACATCTTTTTCATGTCACCCATTTCAAAATTCTTGTCACCTGTATGTCGAATACTTTTGAAGATAAACTTCTGTTTTCGAACTAGATAGATGAGAACTGATGACTGTGTCCGAGGACCAAATTTTATGAAAAACTCAAAGGTGAAAACCACATATCGATATCTATCATCATTTCTGAGTTGCAGCATATTTTTCGAAAATGTGCATTTTTGAAAAGTTGCTGTAACCATGAAAACATTTCCAACTCACTTTTTGAAGTAGAATTCAATGGTGTATATAGAAAACAATTTTTTTGAATGAGATATCAATAGTTATTGGTAGAAAATAATTTTTTTCAATGAGACACTCTGCATATTTTTTAGAGCTTGAAATTACCTTTCCGAAAATGTACCACAATTGATCTCTTGCTAAAAGTCATCTTTGAAATACAGAGCTTTTGGATTTTTTCATATAGACTTTGATACGCCCACTTTGATCAATTAGGCTTTGGATGACGTGGCTATAGAACACAACGTTTCTCAGAGGTGAAAGTCCGTAGGCGTTAGGTCCGGGCACGTGGCCGGCCAATGGTTAGTCCTTAGTTGGCTATCAAATTATTACCAAAATTTGCAGCCAAAAAATTGATGACAATTGTAGTGTTGTAAGGCGGAGCCTCATCTTGTTGAAAATATATATTTCTGAACTCCATTACCGGCAATTCATCAACAAGTGTTTCAATAGTTTGCCTTAAAATTCCTAAATACTTCTGAGATGCGAGGTTGCCATTATAAATAAACGGGCCGAAAACTCCACCCCTGAAAACAACTGCTCACACACTTAATTCAACTCTTCCTCGACTTCTCTGTTCCACAATAAAATGATGATTTTGTTGTCTCCAAGTATAAGAATTGTTGCGGTTGAAAATGCCGACACTACTCACTTAAGCTTCGTCTGTCCAAATACAATTCAATGACAAATCATGCACTTGGTTACAACTTTAAAGGAACCACAGGCAAAAAGCCATGTGGCGTTCAAAATCACGGTCATGCATGGCTTGAATTTGTGTTACGTCAAAATTCTCCTAACGTTAGTTCCTGATAGACCTATTCATATTTTCAATAGCTCCTATAACGACTATTTCTTCCAACTCCTTATCCCTATATGATTCATATAATTTTGGCCTTTCCTTTTTGAATTGACCACTATCAGTTAGGTTGTGTCGCAATCTTCCAAAAATGTCTGTAGAAGGTTGTTTTCTCTCTGGATACCTCACGTGATACAAATTGGTGGCCTCTCCTACATTTTCCCCGATTTGTATAAAACAGACTATAGACATAGACATATTTATTCAGACATATTTACAAGATAATTTTATGCTTTGCACTAGGTGCATTATCTAAGCCAATGGCTTGTATTACAACTCACNCAATATTGTTAATAAGAATTAGGAAGAGTATGGGCCCCATTACTGTTCCTTGCGGTACGCCTATGGTGATTGGAAGGGGGTTGCTATAACAGTTTTTGATTTTCACTCTCTGAGTTCTATCCTGGAGATAATTTTCAAATAAATTAAGTACTGTGCCTCTTATCCCCGATCTTTCCAATCTCTGTAATAATATTTTGTGATCCACTGTGTCGAATGCCTTGGCCAGGTCTAGAAATATTGTTAGGTACTTATTATTGTCATTCAGATTAGCCAAGACGTCTTTCACCAATTGGAATATAGCCTGTTCTGTGGAAAAGCCTTCTCGGAAATCAAATTGCGTACTCAATAAAATATTATTGGATTCTAGGAATCGCACTTTCTCGAATATTTTTGCAAAGTTATTTATAACTGTAATAGGCCGATAATTCGTAGCAAGTTTCCTATTACCTGCTTTAAAAATTGGCGTAGTTACTGACTATCATACCCAATTTTTCATAATTCTCATACTTCCTTGCGAATGTATTAGAAAATGGAACAAAAACCACTGATTGAAGAGCGTCTTCACTGCTTAAATCAATATTTGATAGATATCAGTAAAGTGTTTTTTCTGACGATTGTTGTCAACGAGCAATCTGTATTTCATCTGCTTCACCCTGTATATTATCATTATATTACTATTATTTATTAAAGTGTGATTCCTTTCTGAATTTTATTTTTATTTGTGATTTCCGATACAACTTTCCATAGAGAGTATTTGGTGGGTGAGAATGTCTAGTTTCGATAATACTGTTTCTGTTTTTCTATCATCAACGATTTGTTCTTTTCTTTGCATCTTCATATGCAGTTTCAAAAACAGGATACATATTTTTCAGTATCGAAAAATGTTTTGAAAATGTACTTGAACACTTGACTGATTTGCATCTATACGGTAGTATGTTTTTCGAGCAAAATTGAAACTGAATTGACGAATTCTCGTTTCGTAAAAAATGTTTAAAGTTTCATTGAAACCTTCTATGTCACCTGATTTCGAACAACCCTAAGATATCTCTTCTTCCCAAAATTCTCGAGAGATCATCCTATTGAAATTTAAATAATGAACAGAGGTACGTTGACACATGATCGTTATTTCAGCAACATCAAGCAGCAACGAACATCTGGTTTGTATTTCACCGCATGTCATAGTTTCGCGGCAGAATCCGCGTAAGCCTGCGGTTTCGCGATAACATACCTTGTTACTGGCAGGTTTTCGCCACAACATTTGAATACACACATTTCGTTTTTGTTACATTCGACTGGCTTATTTGCCCGCCTAATAGAGATATTCAATATAGAACGGGGTATGACATTCAAAGTAATACCAAGTGGGTCGTAGCAGAAACTTTCAAAACAGAATAGTCGTGAATCACTGATTTTGAGCTCAACCTTCCAGGAGAAATATTCAGAAATATCCTAAAATACTCACCTTGCAATTTGTACACATATCGTATTATAGATTACTCTAACAAAATTCAACTGAATTTATATTACCATACGAAACAATTTCCCCCACCAGACAAAATAAAACTCATAAACAACTCAATAAGGAAAACCGTATGGACATCTGGGAAAACATAAACATCCATAAATTCAACAGTCATAATTCACTTATAGAGGAACAAGTACAAATCAAAACACAACAAGACCTAACATTCAATATATTACACAAAACAATACACACTCCTAGAAACAGTAAACTAAGAGAACCCAAATACAGGCAAATTCACCTAAAGTACCGGAAGTACCTGCACTAAGGCGTTCGGACCGCATGAAAAGACAAACAAGAGGTTGACACCTTCACTTTGAGTAGAGCCTTGATCTATTTATATTGACGATGCCCAATAGGCTGAAACAGCTGTCTACCGGTGGCTCTTAAATTGAAATATCAATATGGGAATATTCAAAAAGTACTTATCTATTAATTTTTTGATTTTCATGGAATTATTTTCCAGCAGCTTGACTGCATTAACCGTCCTATATTATATATATGATGCCACATAACGCTATCTATGAGGCATTCAATACTTACTTACTACTAAACATTTGAAAAACTCCACAAAATCGTTTTGAATGTTCGGAAAGTGAAGTTGTAGAAGTTAGCTGATATTGTGAAGCCATCAAAAGAACGTATTGGCTTTATATTGCATGAGCATTTGACTAAGAGAAATCTCTATTCAAAGTGGGTGCCGCGCCAGCTCACTGTTGAACAGAAACAAGAAGAACTTGTCTGAGAAGTGTTTGACCAGGTATAAACATAACAAACCGGAATTTTTGCGTCGATATGTGACAATGGATGAAACATTGTTACATAACTTCTCTCCGGGATCAGAACGATCGTTATCTGAGTGGATAGCAACTGGTAAACCTCGTCCAAAGCGCCCGAAAGCACAACAATCGGCTGGAAAGGTTATGCCTCGGTATTTTGGGATGTGTGCGGTGTGATATTCATCGAATATTTTGAGAAGGAAACTACTGTCAACAGTGTATATTATATAGCGTTATTGCAGTGTTTGAAGGCGTAAATTACAAAGAAACGATTCACAACTGAATCAAAACATTGCCAAAAATCGGAAACCACCATGCCCTTAAATATTTGGGAAGCTTCAACATCTTGAGCGGTCATTAATATGGCGACCTTCTATCGTATGTCACCAATATTTGTAATAACGCAATCGAGAAACATAGAGAATCAATAGCTGTAGCGCTTGATATTTCTAAGGCCTTTGACCTTGTGTGGCATGAGGGTTTGCTGGCCAAACTTCGATGCTATGACTTGTCGGGTCATTTCTGTGTATGGCTCTTCAGATTCCTGGAAGAACGTTCCCTGCAAGTTGCCCTCGATGGCTATCTCTCGAATACTTTCACCATTAACGCTGGTGTTTCCCAGAGATCCATATTGTTTTCAACTTTTTTCCGTTTTTCCAAATGGATTCGATCTCCAGCGATTCAAATTCAATGTGAGTAGCTACTTTTGCAGGGGAACCACTCTGAGGGCGCCTTAGGGATTTTCCTGCAGTGCTTGTGTTAAAAAATTGCATTATTAGGGTTTCGCCTGCACCGTATTATCTAGGTCCGGTCTCTAGCAACTTTTTCCTGTTCGCGTACCTCGAAAAAATGCTCACCAATTACAAATTTCGCACGAATGAAGACGTTATTGCTGAAACTGGAGCCTATTTTGAGGCAAAAGATAAATCGTTCTACAAAAGTGATATTGATATGCTGGAGAGCGGCGCTGGAATGATTGTGAGGTTCTTGATGGAGATTGTTATATATGTCTCTGAATTTCCTGTATGAAGGATTCCTAGGATGAAAACGTTATCTCCTTTTGATATTCGACTACTTATTTGGGCTATGTTAAATTGTATGATTGGAAGCCAGTAATAGCAGGGGAGCCCACGATTTTTATAGTCAATTGATTAATTAATGAAGAAAAGAGAAATGAAACTTTCTATGTTTTTTACCACTTTTATTTGTAACTAATTATTACTCATACAATATATAAGTTTGAAAATATCCTTATAGGACGAAATTGCAGTAACGTAAGTTACAAATAAAAGTGGTAAAAAACATAAATAGTTTAATTTCTCTTTTCTTCATTATGATTTCCTACCACGTGGTAACGGCTACATCTATCAATTAATTGATCAATTATTCATCATCTTCATCACTAACGAGTCTCTGTGATGGCGTCATGTATCACACAGCTGCACGCATTAAACTTTATCGACGAATTTTTGTTATTTCGGTTTACAGAAATCGTCAGATTATATATTTTTAGTTATCCTTGAATTATTTCCTTCATAATAAAAAAAATTAGATACGCTCGAGAATGTCGAAATGACGTGATTTTTTTACAACTTTGCTGCCCTCCCCTTTTTTTACGTCACTCTCAAATTTTCAGATTACTGGCATATACACTTTTTAGCAGGTAATTGACTCACCCTACCTTAATCTAACGCGCTCGAGAATTTCTGATGATCAATTTTTTTTTACTAGTCTGATCCATTATCCCTTACAGGCGGCCTTATAAATGGGGCTCATATTTGGTGGAGGTACTTGACCTGGTACAAGGTATCCCCCTGTATATTAATCTGCAGCGCTTTAGTAAATCTCAAAATCCCCGCTTGGGTTTCCCTATTATAATGAATAAATCTCCAGTCAAATTACTTAGTAGTTTCATTGTTGACTTTGCTAATTCACGTTGATTATTAGACAGAACATTGGCGAAGAGGATGGGACATAATGGGGAGATATAGTTGATGAATGAAGCCGATTTTGAACAAAAAAAAACGCGTTTTCTTTCATAAGCCCGTAACTTTTCAGCCCGGGTGACACGGCGGGTTGGCAATCCTTGTTTGTTCATCTTTTACTGCCTGTGCATGCTGTTTTTGGCGAGTGCATTGGCTTGTGATGTGGGGGTTGAGCAAACCGGCCATCAGATGCCTGCTTCCACGTAGCCCCGCTGGATATAGGAATGACAGAATCACTTGTGGTTCTATTATTTCCTAACTGAATGGCATCCCGAAGATGGCTTGATCCTAAGGTGTGTGTATCCGTGCCTATCAGCTGTCTCTACGGAATCTTCGAGATACCGGCGTCCTCTCGTCGTAGCATCGTCTTGTCACGGTAATGCGGGGCTCTGTCGTGATTGACCTTCTTTTCCTAGCTACTTGTGGGACTTTTATGGACAGACAAAACTTTAAAATTCTTTCTGACGCTGAGTCTACAAAGGAGATGGATGCCGAGCTTACGATTCCAACTGATATCCCTGTAAATTTAGATCAGGAGCAAGAGCTTCTCAACTCTCCAACTCCTGATCCCATAGCTGAACCTAAAAAAAAGGTTTGGCGGTGCAGCCAGGAAACGATTGAGTCGTCTCCTGAAGAGCGTACCTTATGAAACCACTTTGCACCAAATTCTTGAGCGGCGTATGCAAAATCTGTCTCAGGTGGAGGAACAAACCCCCCATGCCCATGAGCAGGTTAAAAAACGTTTGCGCTCGAGTGATAATTCACCAAAATCAGAGGCGAAAAAGCCCTGCACGGTTGAATCTAAGGCATCGTCAGGTGTAGATGACGTGCAAAAACCCTCATATAGAAAGGTTGTCGCGGGTATTGAGGTGGGAATATTGCACCTTGACTATCCGTCTGCATCATTAACGCTGAAACAGCAGAGCATATACTTTGTGCCTGCCCCGCTTGGAACCGAATCAGGTTTTGAAGAGTTCGACAGAACCGCACTCTTACCATCTGACCTGAAAGATTACTCACCATACAAACTAATCGACTTCGTTAAGAAGCTAGGTTTATTTGGTCGAGTGTGACTAGGTGTGAGCCACTCAGTTTGGATCTAACCTAACCTAGTATAAACACGTCCGAAGAAGCTATTGTGCAAAACAGAGGTTGAATCCTAACAGTCAATCAGTTGAAAACATATTTTAATGAATCTTTCAATAGATAGGAGATTGAAAAACAAGTGCAAAAATGGTCGTAATATTTTCTACTTCCAAGGAACGAAGGTCTAGATTCATGACAATATTTATTTAGGAATTACTGTCAAAAATACCAGCTTGTTTGAATGATTTGTAAAACACGATATTTTCATTTCTGATTGAACAATATTTCATTCAGTTCTGATCAATCGAACATTTCATCTACAAAGATTTTCCTGATATCAATAAATCGGCTGCATGCAAAATACACGCTACCCTTCAATGTCCAATGTAACTAAACTAGTATCAAACAATCTAACGAAAAGCAAACTTGGATGTAACACATCTACATTATTCTTGTGAAATAAATTGCTTTTTTGTGTTACAGAGGTTCAACGCGCAACTATAGTTTTGCAGATTTCAATTTATCAGACATTGTTAATACTTGATGAATTTCCACGTACCGATACCCAATATTGCGTCGGCATTCAGACCATTATTCGAAGTAGATGTACACGAACATGCAATATTGAAATTTGAGACACAGATATTATCGTTCGGTCACTATATCTTGGTATTGAATAGTTGGAAATCCAGTTTTAGCCAAAATTAATGTGAAAGTTTGACTTTACAAATTGAACTTACTTTGGAAGAACATGGTTTTGATGGAACAAATGTGTTCACTTCGTTATTATTATTATCAATTATGATATTGTCTTGAAAAGAGTAGCAATAACTCGATAGAGAAAAATTGTAATGTTTATGGAAAAAAGTATATACTCAATGAAAAGGATAATGATTTGAAAAAAAAAATGTTTCTTCACTTCTTCATCAGTATATGAAGAAAGGAAAGTCCACTGGATGAAGAAATCAAGAATATCGATGTTATCTCTTCGGAAAAATATACCAAATATTCGGATATGACCGTTTCAGATATGAATGGAAAGAAAAACTGAATTGACATAACTATTTTTCCCTGAAAATGAAAACCAAAATACATATTCACGGAAACTCGACATAATGCAATGGATGGAAGAGAACAGAAATTGATGTCCGGTAAAGAGACTCAGTTCCAAGTTCTCATCAACTTATTTTTGATATTTTCAATGACGTTTCACTCAAATTCTTGCATAATTTTCATTCTGGTATATGAAATTTCACATTAACGTTCTTTCATTTATATTTTTGTGAAGAGGTTTTGAGGACTTCAATATTCTTCAATATAATGAATAATAATTTTTGCTTGTATTGATTTGGAACTCATATATTTTGAAGACAACTGTTGAATTTTTCACTGAATTTTATTCTGTACACTCTCTATCACTCACTCAGTATAAGGGCCTTATAAAACTGAATAAAAATGACGAAGAATCCATGAACGATATGCTGATTGTGTAATAATTGGAATTTTCCAAATAAATCATTCAAAATATTTCGAACATGTATCACAATGGTCTTTTCGGTGATGATTTCAAATGTCTTGATCCTTCTACACAAGACAATTCTAAACTTTCAACGCTCCATATGATGAAAAACCAAGCCACAAATCCGTCTCAACATCGTTTCACAAATTATGTTTTTACTGATCTTTCGCATTGTCTGGCTTTTCGGTGTAGACAATTTCTACACCCCATTAACATATGATTGAAACCCCTTCGCTGCTAGTGGTGTTATTAATTAATTCAAAATTGCTTTGTTGACGAACATGAAATAACATTGGTGTAGCGTCTGGGTTAGTGACATTATTATCACTCTGAAATATATGAAATTTGTGAAATGCTCTTTCATATTTAATGAGTCTCCTGATAACATTGTCAGTACAGCACAGAATTGCAAACAAATATCGTTGACACAATTAAAATACTTCTGTGAAATATGAATATAACCCATTCATTGTAACATTTTGCTCATTGAAAAAACATAGAATACAGTTTTGAATGTAATACAAGAATATTCTGATAAGATGAAGTAACACAAGAATGGAATAAAGTAAAAGAATATATAGTGGGCCTAAAATAATTCAAATATCTCTCTTGTTCATGGAAGAAACGATATTTTGCTAGTATCGAAAATGGAGCTTCTCAGGAATCTTATAAAAAAAATGAAAAAGCGAAGAATTAAGTAATTTGAACCAATCTCCACTTCTCATTCAAAATGAAAAATCATTAATATGTTTTCTCTTGGTCCACAGGAAATCATTCATTTTGTTCTTATTGAATTCATTTACCAAAAAAATGATTTGCCCCTTCCAAATCAACAATGTCGAAGTCTTGACCTTATTGTTTCCAATTGTTCGTAACATTCCATTTTTCCACTTTTTATTTTATATTATTGGGGACACAATCTGAACACAGAAAAACCTTTCTTGCCAATTTCAACTTGTGACATCACAATTATTCAAAATTTTCATTCTACAGGGTGTAACTGAATAAGTGTAAAACATTTAAGGAGGTGATTCCTCATCCAAAAAAAGATAGGATCTTTCATATAAAGAAACTTCATTGGAGCATGCCTTGTTAAGATACAGCCCCTTAAACGGGGTACATAAAATTTGTATAACAATTTTTTTCAAAAGCACTGAAAAAGTTACAATATTGAAATTACCCTAACATTTTGTACTACCAAAAAGACACATAGCCAGTAATTTATTTGGTTTACCCCATGGTTGTAAGGGGTGAAAAACGCAACCCCTACAATTTATTTCCAATGTAACTTTTTGTCTTATTATTTATTTACCGTTTAGAAATTTATTTCCGATAGCCTGTTCCTTTCTAAACAAAAAATGTCTCCTGGGTTTTTTGCTTGAATAAACCAGTTCGCAGCAAAAAATTATTTCACGAACACCTACAAAGATGCATCGTCATAAATGCGAAATGGATTTATTGTTATTTTGTAGTTAGTACCTGCATTGAACGATTAAAAGGTAATAAACAAAACTAATTCATTAATAACAAAACACACATGTAGAAATCATAGTAAATGTTCGAAATGTCTACCTTCAGACATTACACATGCGTCTAGACGTCGGCGCATGGAGCAACGTGTTTGCTCAAATATTCCTGGAGTCTCTCTGATTATCCTGCGCGCATCGATGATGCGGTTTCTTAAATCCTCTACATCGCGAACAGGAGTACGATAAACCAAATGCTGTAAATGGCACCAAATAGAGAAATCGAGAGGATTGAGATCAGGGGATCGAGCGAGACAGTTCTGTGATCCTCCTCGACCTATCCACTGATTTGCATATGTTTCAGTTGAATGCTGACGTGCTACTTGACTAAAATTGGTATTAATTCAATTTGAAGAATTCACAAACTGACAGCGTCATACCAATTCAATTATCACTATCGCTAATAGCGACCTACTAGATAGATTAGTTTCGTATTTTCGCATTTATGACGATGTATATCTGTAGTTGTTCATAAAATAATTTTTTGCTGCGAACTGGTTTATTTTGGGCAAAAAACCCTGGAGACATTTTTTGTTCAGAATGAAACAGGCTATCGGAAATGAATTTTTAAATGGTAGACAAATGATAAGACAAAAAGTTACATTGGAAATGAATTTTAGGTGTTGCGTTTTCCACCCCTTACAACCATGGGGTAACCAAATAAATTTCTGGCTAAGTGTCTTTTTGGTAGTACAAAACGACAGGTTGATTTCAATATTGTAACTTTTTTAGTGCTTGTGAAAAAAATTGTTATACAAATTTTATGTACCTCCTTTAAGGGGCTGTATCTTAACAAGGGATGCTCCAATGAAATTCCTTTATATGGAAGATCTTTTTTTCGATGAGGAATCACCTCCTTGAATGTTTCACACTTATTTAGTTACACCCTGTATATTTTCACACATCTGAGATTCTTCTGAGCAGTTTACAGTGGTACTCCAAATAATTGAAAATCAGAATGTTGACACTTATTCAAAATCTTAAATAGACGTTATAGAGTTTATTCTCACAGCTTAGTTTTGTTCAGTCATAGAGATCATTTCTATATTGTAGTGTACCGTAAAGTGAGGAGTAAGGTACTACTTTCAGTAATGTCTGACTTAGAATCGAGTGTTTTTGTGTGTATGTGAGTCCAAAGGGACTAATGTAACAAGTCGTGGAATTGCTTTCTTTGAACCTATACCAATTCCATGTGTGAAGGATGAGGTTTTGAAAAGGTCTTTTCTGTGCCTAGCTTCGTATATAGAATACGTAGTGATGATTTAAATGAAATTTCAGAGAATCATACACCAGAATAACTTTCAATTTTTGAGGTGTTCATAGACATGAATTCAAAAGTAGATTATATGAAATCATACTTTGAAATTGTTGATTGCAACTAACCGTAGAGTGAGTCAATTTCTTTGTATTGAAGTCCAGCCTGGCAAAATCATCAAAAGCATCGTAAGATCCCAAAATCATCATAGGATTATAAAATATCGTGGAATCGTAAAATGCATACGATTATGAAAAACATAAGAACCAAACACTGATAAAAACAAAAATAAATTGAATAAATTGGACACAAGAAGGAGATCGGATTGGAATCTTGAATTACAAGAATGAGAATGGAAAAAAAAAGAACTATTAACACGAGAAAAAAATTAAAAAATCAATAACAAGAAATGAAAATTGAAAATTAAAACATTCCAAGACAAGTTACTTCATGAAGTTTCATCAATACGTCTAAGAATGGCAATTCGTTGTAGATCTTCTTCTCCATTGTGGAAGTGATGGAAATACTCACGTTGTTGATGTGCTCCAGGAAGGTTTCTAGTTCTGCATTCACATGTTCCATGGTTCCATATTATGAAGACGTCGTTCACGTATCTCAACCAGACTCGTGGCTTCTTCAATGACCAGAGTTCCAAACCACTCCTTATATATGTTGGCTATAACTGGTGGAAGTCGCGATGCCATTGGCAGTTCCTCATCTTGCGTTCTTCGTTCTTCAGTTGGAAGTAAACTTTTCATACACAGCATCCTAGTAATTCATGATTACCTGTATTGGTGAGCTTCCTCTGTATGATTTGAAGTGCTTCTTGTACAGGAACATTGGTATAGAGGCTTTCTTTGTCGACTGATCAGTTGATCCTGCTCTTTGGCTTCGATTGCCCCTAGTAGTTCGACATAATGCCTTGAATTTTTCACTAAAGATGATATTTTCTCATTCAGTATTTCATCTATTATAGGTATTCTTGAAGTGTCTCCTATCTCGGTATAACAAAGTTGGTCTACAGTAATGAATGTTGCGTCCAAATAAGAGCTTCGAATTTGGTTACACCTTTCAGAACATATATAACTGAATTTCTATGAAAATATCAAGAATCGGCCTGCTCCCTTGCCTCCTATACTCAAGAAGTGGTCATTCCAACTGGGCAAATGTACCGTTTTCTTGCCCAGGATCAAAAAACGAGTGAGGCAACGTTATATGCTCAACAGTGGTTTTATTTTCGAGCAACCGTTGCTCTAACATTATTCCACTCTTTGGAACATTCATTATCATGCTTCGTTTTTCAATTTGTTTCTCCTGACTTTTTTCATAGATATAACTAATCGGTCTAGAGCGTGCACTTGCATTGTCATATATAACTCTCTCAAAACTACACGTTTTTTATGCTTGTTGTTTCGTCTACGACTGTGGTAGACGTTATTGAAGGCAATGATGCAATAGATAAATTGTTTCGAGTATTTTCATATCAGTTAATACATTGTTGTTATTTTTTCATTTCGATACTGTTGTGCAGGAAAGCCAAGATAACTCCAAATAAATCTATCAATGGACAAGCAAAAGGACAAGCTCTTCTGTTCTATGTAAAGAATGTCACAGACTGAATTGTGAAGAATACCATAAGGTTGAGTTTAATGTCAACTAAGGACCTCAGCCAGAGCCAGAGGGCTTTTGGAAATATTGAAATCACAAAGTGTGAGAACCCAGTGTTCTGAATAGAATAGACAGTGCCGCCCATTGTAGGCCGAGAAATAGGAAGTGGCAGAATGCAGTTGGAGAATGCAACAAAATGATCGAATGCACCATATCACATATTCTCTACACTCTCAAGAGTAGACTAGAGTTGAACAGTTCGAACAGTTGAACAATTCTTGATAAAAATGCTATCTTCAGAGTAACAAATGATTTTTTCAAAATTTGACATGCAGTAGTATTTAACATTGTCTTCATACCCACAGTTGAATTCATGATCAATAATTCAATATTTTTATTGATACTGATAATTATAATGAATGCTTTCTTCGAAAGTTCACTCAGTACAAAATATACTAACTCAACCTAACAAATGGCAGAATTCAACATCTGCACATGATAAATCAAGGCAGACACTGCTCTTCCATCCAACCAGCAGCAGCTAACTCATATCAATACAAAATATTTTCAGTCAAACTCAAAGGGAAAAGAAAGGGATTCATACTTCAGTATGGATTATTTTAGGTGGAGATTTGTTCGTTCGTGGATAATACTATCACTACCATTCGTTCAACTGATGCGTAGTGAAAATTATCTGAATTTCATGTCGTCAAGTAACGGGTCAGTGTTCATGAATAACATCATAATTTTCATATTCTAATAGAACTCCTCCAAGATAAAAACATAACACTGAAATTTCAGTAACAGAAAGCAATATTCAGTAAATTTGTGAATATCATGAATTTTGGCTATAAAAGAGATTCCAGAAATTGCTTTTTATGTTTTGCGGAACAAATGATTCTTTTTACGAGAATGTTTCTCTATGTGACTGCACTGAAAGAAATTTAGGGAGAGTAAGGAAATGGCTGAAGGCAAAAAGTGAAACCTTCTAGAAAGGAAGAGAAAACGGATTATTTTTGATCAAGAATGAAAAAATTCATCACAAAACTCCCCTTTGGGAAGAAACACCAGTAATATATGCAATATTTTTCAATCAATTCAGATCTAAAATGACAATAATATAAAACTGATTGAAATTTATCTCGGGGTACTATATTTGAAATTTAGAAAACAATTAAATAGTACTGGCCGATACTTGATGAAAATTCATGTTCAAAATGATTATTACAGTCAATTGTATGATTTTCACTATAGAGAGTTTTTTCAACAACCGCGACACGTGTTTCGCTATATAATAGCGAAAATAATAGTACAGGGATACTGCCAACATGTATCTTAAAGTGCTGCACACATCTTATTCGTAGACTCTACTACATTGAATTTCAAATCTCGGACTAGGATATTCATAATGAAGTTGATAATATTATAAATAAAAAGTTTTCAAGGCAGAGAAAGAAATCAGATGTTCCGATTCGGAACAGTCCACCGAAGAAAAAACCAAAGACAGTTAACTATTTTCCCAACATAAGTTCTTTGACAAATTTGTTAATCTTACGAATACGAATTTCACAGAACATGAAACTCGTCTTTTGGAAAAAGGTCTCAATTACAATATTGAACCTATCCCCAATTCAACAAATTCAGGAGTTTTGGAAATTGATACAGGCATTACGTTGATCGGGACATGTTTCGCCAATAAACATATTGCTGCAGAAATTTCAAAATCTGAAAATATGCATAAAGATAGGTACAATTAGGAATAAAAACTAGTAATATCCATGAAAGAGAAATCGACAGCAAATAACATTGTTTTCATGCGAGCTGATGAAGGCAAAATGGTAATAGCCACCAACAAAGAATTATACGTAGAGAAGACTATAGACTTTCTAAATGCTGGCATGTACGATAGTTTCAGAAACGACCTCACTCATTTATATCAGGAAAAAGTCAAGGAAACTTAGAAATATATTCATTGTATCATGAATGAAACAAAAAAATTCAGATCGTTACTCATGAACCCACAGCCACCTTAACTTTATTCGTTGATTCAATTACACAGCTTCTTCAGTTGGAATCCGAAAAACCCATCGCAATTATTCAAAACCACACCAATTTCAAATAAAAACTAACTTTGAAGAATTCATATCGTTTGATCTATGAAATTCAAGATATTACACTCGCGGATACTACCGAATTGATTTCATTCGACGTGAATAATCTGTTTTTCAGTATTCCTCCAAATGAAACAATTACTCTCGTAGAAAATCTATTGGACGAAAAGTCTGACAATCCTGTAGTGAAACAGAAAATTTTATATAGCATATAACAAATGAATTTATACATGACCTTTTCAGGTAGATTCATTCTTCAGAAAGTAGGCATATGTGATATGTTAAGAGTATAAGATAGTTGTAATTCAGAAGTAACTTATTATTTTACGCTTGAGAAAGCTATTGTATAGCGAAACACGTGTCGCAAATTAAATTCAATTCAAGTGTATTGTTCCAGAAAACAACAAATGCTTATAATCAGGGACTATAATTGACTACAAAGTATAATAAGATAACAGAAAATAACAGAAATAAGCCATTTCACAATATCTTGGAAAAAAATTACATTGGAAAAAAAATACATTGAAATGCTTTCATATCGGTTGAAACCGAACTCAAGTGTAATAAAAAATGCAAACTATAAAATTTCACTAATTAGAATGTTCTCAATTGATATTAAAATTTTGTAATGGAATGATGCTCCTTTATTTTCTCTGAAATTGGATTATATAGAATGATCTTATCGTGATATATCTTTCTTTTTTTTTCCAAAATTTGTTTATATTTCAATTTTTGACTGTAACTTGGTTTGACTTGTGGCGTGACTGTGAATATGTCCAATTAGAATAAAATTTAAGTTGAATGTTGGTGGGCTGATGAAAACCCTCACGCTATTGTCGAAACTAACCAGCAAGAACAGTTTTCTCTTAACGTGTGGCTCGGAGTTATTGGGGATGATTTAATTACCTCCTCGATTAAATGGTGAAGAATACGTTCAATTTTTAAAAGAGAAGTGCATCCACTACTGCTGGAGGGAGCTCCTTTGGGCGTCAGAAAGGATATTTTTTATATGCATGATGGGGCTCCCGCTCATTTTACTCAAGTAGCACGTCAGCATTCAACTGAAACATATGCAAATCAGTAGATAGGTCGAGGAAGACCACATAACTGGCCCGCTCGATCCCCGGATCTCAATCCTCTCGATTTCTCTATTTGGGGCCATTTACAGCATTTGTATCATCGTACTCCTGTTCGCGATGTAGAGGACTTAAGAAACCGCATCATCGATGCGTGCAGGGTAATTAGAGAGACTCCAGGAATATTTGAGCGAATACGTGGCTCCATGCGCCGACGTCTAGACGCATGCGTAATGTCTGAAGGTAGACATATTGAACATTTACTATGATTTCTACATGTTGTGTGTTTTTTTATTAATAAATGAGTTTTGTTTATTACCCTTTAATCGTTTGATGCAGGTACTGACTACAAAATAACAATAAATCCAGTTCGCATTTATGACGATATATCTCTGTAGTTGTTCGTAAAATAATTTTTTGCTGCGAACTGGTTTATTTTGGTCAGAAAACCCAAGAGACATTTATGTTTAGAATGAAACAGGCTATCGGAAATAAATTTTTAAATGGTAAACAAATAATAAGACAAAAAGTTACATTGGAAATAAATTTTAGGGGTTGCGTTTTCCACCCCTTACAACCATGGGGTAAACCAAATCAATTTCTGGCTTAGTATCTTTTTGGTAGTACGAAACGTCAGGTTAATTTCAATATTGTAACTTTTTCAGTGCTTGTGAAAAAATTGTTATACAAATTTTATGTACCCCTTTCAAGGGGATGTATCTTAACACGGGATGCTCCAATGAACTTACTTTATATGAAAGATCCTATCTTTTTTTCGATGAGGAATCACCTCCTTAAATGTTTTACACTTATTCAGTTACACCCTGTATACTACATGAGTTTTATAGTAACAATATTAGTCTGTTCGTGTTTGTATTTTTATCTCTGTATCTTTTTGTATTTCTATATTTTCAGTGTATCTGAATCGTTTGATGCCTATCTTGACATATTCACCATTATTATTGATGTTATCACTAAGCAGACACAATAGTCTTCTACTTTTGAGAGTCCAAGATGTCTGTCTCAGTGTGGCAAACCGGCATGACTTCAAGATTCGAGAAAAAAAAGGCACATACCATTAATGACTCTAGAAATCAGAAAGACCATCTTGATAGAGTCTGGATAGAGTCTGCAGAATTCCTGTTTTCCCTCCTCTTTCGGGTCAATATTCGTCTCATTTGGAGCTTCAACCTTCTCGTCTTGTGTTTTTGTAGCTCCATATTTCAATTTTCGATCACCAAGTGATCATCTTCAAAAGGAAGATCAAACTCCAGTAATATTCATTACTACGCCAAAAGTTCCAAACACTGCATCACAACTGTATCATGGTAGGAACTGAATAATAAAGAATTTTGTACTCACATTAATGATGGTAAATTTTTTGATGATTTTGATTTTTTGCCTCTTTTCAGCTCATTAGTGTCTGATGTCGTTGACCGATATTCGGCCAATTTATCTCTACGAATTCCAATTTGCGGGACAGGCTCTTCGCAAATCTGTGAATCGAAAACTTTCACAATATTGAATTATATTCAATGATAGTGAGCTATGTAACTTCGCGAAGACTTCCGCCATATTATATTTGAAACGACGTCACTTCGTTAATCGATTTTCGCTCATCAAATCCTTCCATTTGATACTCACATCATATAGGTTACTAAATCGCCGTTATTTGGATTTCGCCGTATTTCGTGAATGATTATACAAATGAAGTGTCTTGTCAGTTTAGCTTGCCTCTTAATAGGCTTTCAGTATGCCCCAATCAATATCGTAAACTTCCAATCAAAACTTATAATCATTACTTCAGGTCTCGTTTCCATCGAATAGCGGGGCATAATGGAGTTTCCAAGGAAATAGCGTCCATTTCCAGCCGTCTTTCGAATGCAAAGTACATTTTTGAGGGCGAATATTCCTTCTAGGAAGTATTTCAAATCAGTTTTCGCTTCATCACACTTTGATTGGTGGTTTCCTTAGTATTCTGGAACGGAAACCATTTAATGCTTCGATGCAGTTTGACTACTGTTTCGAAACAAGTCAGTAGTTTTAGATGATCGCGGGGACAGTTGGTCGGATTGAGCTCAACTTCCGAAAGTGAATAATTGAAACTTTAGTCTCTAGTGCAGAAGTGAAGAATCCTCATTTCTAACTTTCGAATTTGATAAGATATCAAGGTCGAACAAAATTCACAAAAAGGTATCATTGTTAGTATTGAAAAATAGTGTTGCATCACTCGTCGTCGAGAACACGCTACTAACTTTTTTTTATACACTCCAAATGTCACACTCGCCTTCTTTCCTTAGGGAGTATTCCACATTATTTGTATAAAAATGGAGCTGTAAAAAGTCAAAAAGATTTTATTTCCAAAAACTAAATAAAATAAAAAAAATTCCTATTTCAATTTGAAAAAAATTCATGTGGTTGAAATTGAACTAAATGAACGTACTATTTTTATGTATGTATATACTGTCTTTATAAAAGCAGTTGATTTGTCTCGTACGGTGATATAAGCTAATAATAAAATACGCTATAAATAAAATCTACCAGTGGTATTTGGACAAAAGTGTTTCTATTAATTTCATTCAACTAATAATAATAACTATGAAAATACATTTATTTTCCCAAAGATGATAAAACATATAGAAATATTCACTTATAATCTAAAGAGTATTGTCCAACAAATATGTTCTCAAGCGAGTTTTAAAAAAAAGTGATATTGGTGAAACCAATTATTTTTTGGGCAGTTCATTGAAAATCTTCAAACTCAAATATTCAGAAGATTCCGAAGATACAACATATTTACAGAACGCAATGTAGAAATCAGGGCAATTCCTCGTATTTCCACTATGCACTTCTTGAATTCTAGTAAACTTACTTCTATTTTGTGTTAGAATTTTTAATTCTTCAAAAATCAGTCTACAGAAAGATTTGTTTGGGATATCACAAATAACTCTAAAATATCATTTTTGTACAATACAATTTTTTTCAAATTTTATTTTCAATTCGATATACTTGTGATGCACCTTTGGTGTAGTAATAAATATTATTGGAGTTTTTGCCCAACACCAAATCGTTATTTTTAACACCTCGACACGTGTTTCGATCACCAGGTGATCATCTTCAAGAAGAAGATTAACTGGAAAAACTTTTAAGGCTAAACCTATTTATACTATACAGGTGTACCATACAGGTGCACCATACATACAGGTATACTACACCTTTGGTGCCTTGAATTAATTTTACATTGGCCTTATCTATTAATTTTACAATGCGTCTAATCTAATCTGATCTAATCTAATCTATTCTAATATAACAAGATACTTAGATGAACATACATTATTATCAAGTTTTCTTATTATTATAATAAATATTATTCCAAAGGTTCTCCTAAGCACTCGAGGCGCTTGTTTTGTGCATCCCCTTGAAATAATTCAGGATTTTCATTAGGTAATTAAAATGAATGATAATCATATTTATTATACTTATTAATATTCTGATATCAAAGAAAATATACATTCTATCTAGTGGAATTCTTGCAGGAAATGATAAAATTCAATCAATGAATAATTATTTTTCCTTTGGGATTCTTTTTCAATTTTATTTTATTTCTTTTTCTTTGTTTTGCCTTCTCTCATTTAGGGTTTATTGTTTTTTTTTCTAATGTTACATTTAAGTCTTCGTTTTTGTACAATAAATACGTGCTCTATTGGAAACACCCCAGAAACATACCCCATTTCTTAATCGGGAGGCTACCTGGGCATGATATGAAACGAATAATTGTTCACGTAACAGAATGTTCTCAAGATTTTCGAAGATAAATTATAATGAGTTCAATTCTGATATTGAGTTAGTTCAATGTTTTTTTTAGTTCAAACCAGCGTCTATAGTAATTCCTAGAAATTTAACTGATAAAATAGGCTCGATTAAAATATCATCAATTTTTATTGTTAAAGTTTCGCATTGTTTTTGTTATAGATGGAATTGGTTTATATTTGATGAAAATCCATAACTAACGTATTCAAAAACACTTGTGAGATTTTCATTAAACAGTTTTACAACTGTCACATGTAAGTATCCTTTTATTATCTTTTTTATCAGTTCGAAGGAGTTTATACGGTGGATGTCGAATTTGTATATTTCTGGTAATTCATTGTACATTCTAACGCCAAAGTAAGTATATGATGTTTGTCCTATTTGTTTTCTGGCGAGATTTGTTTTCATGATTTTTCACGCGTATTGTATGTATGTTCTTTCTGCTGGAGTATTTGTTTGTTTTTATAAGTATAGATTATCACATTGTATATGTATATCTGTCTTATGTCGAATACCTTTGTTTCTTCGAACAAGTCATTGGAAGAATATGTACATACTTCATTGTAAATTATTTTAAGAATTCGTTTTTATAGCACATCTAATTTTTTCAAATGTACGCTGAGCCCCAAGACAAGATAGCGTACCTCAAGCGTGATTCTACCAGTGCATGATATAATATTTTGAGGTGGTGGGTATAGCGAATATGTTTTTTAGAAATTTGAATTTGTAAAGCAATAGTCGAATATTTCTTGCGATTTCATTTATGTGGGTATTTCATCGCATATGTGAATCCATTGTTACTCCAAGGTATTTAATGTCATACCTAGTGTTTGGTAATTTGGTAGTTTGTTTTTGTAACTAGTAAACGAAACAAAATTGGTCGTTTCGAAGTTGACTGTGAGTTTTTTGTGTTGAAACCAATCAATTATATTGATAAGATCTTTTTCTGTTATCTTCTTTATTTCATACCACGTTTCACCGGTGTATAAAATGGCTGTATCGTCAGCAGAGCTTATTATTTTTCCATTCTTCTTCAATGAGAAAATATCGTTGATATACAGAGAGAATAGTAGAAGACCAACTAAAGTACCTTGAGGTATACCATAACCGACATTTCTAAGTGTATTTGAGTGATTATCAATACGCACTATTTGTTCTCTTCCGTTCAAGTAATCTTGAAGAAGATAGAGTGATTTCCCCCGTATTCCTATATTTTCAAGGACCTCCAACATGTGTGTACGATCCACTGCATCGAAGGCCTTTGCTTGATCTAAAAACACGCATAGTGTTGGTTAACTTCCATCTAATAATTTGTAAATTGTTTCAGTTAGTGCAGAAATATCATCATCAGTAGATAGCCCTTCGCGAAATTCAAATTGCGATTTTGAGATTATATTATATTTGGTTACGTAGTTGGATAATCTTGTTTTGATGGCTCTTTCAAAACATTTTGCTAATGTGATAATCAGTGAGATGGGTCTGTAATTTGATATTGTAATGTGATAAAACCCCAAACCGGTCGAAAAAATAAAATAACTAGTGAAAATTGGACAATAGTGTTTTCATTCATTCCATTGAAGTGATCATGAATTTTCACAAAATAAACAAGCCATCAATTACAGAAATTACTTTGGTTTGAATACCAATTTCCCTTTTTCCTTATTGAACTTTCTCTAGACTCACTTGTAACCAACACGCTTCACATAAAATAAAAATGCATCTCGTTTTTTCAAAGATAGACATAAAGCTGGATGAGTGCTCGTCTGTCTGCCTAGAAGATACTTCACTATTGGTTGGATTTGAACGGTGCCGGAGTGAAAATTCCCAACTCAACAGGGAAATTCGAAGTGAGGTTTTCTTTGACGTTTATTTTCGTTCAGAGATCAAGGCTTCTGTTGACTTTGTCGTTGAAGTAGGGTTCATAGTTCCAAGAATTGAATTGAACACTCGTATTATTTGCAAATAATTACTTTCAGTAGTGGGTGAGTATATAATGTTGTGTATGAATGAAGATGAATTTAGTTTTTCATCATAATTTCACTACATTGTCATAGTTGAGAAGAAAGTATTTCCGAAAGATATCAGATTATTGGAAAATAATGGTTTTCTGCTTTCTATTTCTTAATTTTTTGTTTGATGATGAAACGAGTTATTGAAGTATCGTTAATGTCTGAAAGAGAGTTCATTCGTCTCCAACATTCATGGAGGCCGATGATGAGAGTATAGATATTTTTTTCATTGAAAACTTGTATATTCAACTACCACATCAGCTGAGTTCATGCAACAATTTATCAACCTATTTTGAGTGAGAATGTCAAAATATCGTGATTATCAGTTTGTCTTTGCTGAAATGTGCTAAACTTTTTCTACATATACTGCATTCAAATCAAAATGAGCCACCCTGTATATGTCCTTTTATATTGAGACTGTAAAAAATCATGGAATAATCAACTTTCATCATCAGGAGATCACATGTAAAAGTGAAAAAAAACAAGTTGCCAACCACCCCATAACCCGTTATGTTGAAAGTTTTGAAAACTGTTGACATCCCTGTGAAATTTTTGACATTAAACGATAAACAGTGGTAAAAAAAAATAAAATACAATTTCAAGGGTTACTATTTGAAATTTTCAAACTCAGCACCATTCATTGATGCTGAGTTTAAATTTCATTACCAAGATACTGCTGAAGTTGTTGGAGTTTATGAAAAAACAATTCTGAAATGATGACTGTCAGCTTGGTTTCATTACTGAACCTTTTTTTATTTTTGCCCCATTTGGACTCATGTTATTACTACTTAATTTTCTTTTGCTTTATAAAACTCAGACGGTCATTTATACCGCTCAGTTGGACCATTTGATCAAGTAAATTTGTTTAGTTAGCTTTACTTTCCAATAAAAACTCATCCTTGTGATACCAAAAATATTACCGCTTCGTGAAAGATCTTTTTCGTAGAATGTTAGCTTGAAATGAAAAATATATTTCGACAACTAATCCTCATGATCACAAACAAATAATTTCTCTGCGGACTGCAAACGAGAAGGTATTTCGAAGGACTATCTTCACTTGCATCATTCAAGAGGTGAGGTTCCTTTTGTTTTTCGGTTGGTTGTTACGTTTATATCGTTCCAAACTAATGGTGTTAGTCTGGGTCATAAGATCTTTTTTTTGGAACTTCTGTCCAAGGGCACCAAAGATCCAGGGCTCATTCGATTCGAAATGACCTTTAGAAACATTTTGAAAAATTTCATGATGGTCTCGAAAAAATTGCAAAAGTTATAAACAATTCAGTAAAAAAAGGGTGGTTTGGTTTTTTGTAATTATCTCGGGAAATATTAAAGATATCCGAAATTTCAAGGGTGCATTATTAATATTTTGATGAAATCCAATTATAGTCTTTATCGAACAAGGTTATCAAAAAGAAACAATCTAAATAATAATCATCTATGCGAATTACTGCTTAATGATTAAGCAGTAATTCGCTGGATATCCAGTTTTGGATATCCAAGAGAAAATCCGAAAGTTCTTGTTATTTCATAGTGAATCTGAATGTTCCTAAAACAACCTCGAGTGGCGCTGGCGTTTAGGGAAGAAACAAAAAAATCATGTATCTTTCCTATTGTTTCATTGGGCTTCTTGCTGAGTTTGATCCGTTTTTAGAGGAACATTTAAAATTGTATGCATACTCTGGCCATGGAAGTATCTCGTACTTATCTAAAACAATCTATGAAGAAACTATATTATTATTTCAAAATAAAGTTTTGCAACAAATTCCTAAAGAAGTGCAATCTGCTAAGTATTTTGGTGTAATTGTAGATTCTACACCTGACATTGCACATGTTGATCAACTCACGATAATTATTAGATATGTACGTGAACACGGTGAAATTGTTGAGAGATTTTTAGAATTTTCACCAAATACTGGCTACAAGGCAAAATATATTAAAATTTCTTGAAAATAATGGTTTAGACATAAAGAACTGTCGTGGTCAATTTTACGATAACGCAAGCAATATGTCATCTGCCCATTCTTTAAATTTGGTAGGAACTTGTGCAGCTGAATCCGTCACCAAAGCAGTTCACTTTTTTCTATTTTGCAAAAACTTTATAATTTTTTTTACGGTATCAACACATCGTTGGGAAATCTTAGTGCAACATACAAGTTTAAGACATAAGAGTCTTTCTCAAACTCGTTTGGCTGCTCGACATGATGCATGTTATGCGTTACAAAAAGAGTGGCTTGGGATAATTAATGCACTGAACTTTATTGCACAAAATCGTGATGAAAAACTGTCTACGCGATCTAAAGCTACACGACTGCAGCGAAAATTACAGCATCTAGAAACGGCAATTTTGGTCATAGTTTGGAATGTTATTTAAATCGTTTTAATGCTGCCAGTAAGAAGCTTCAGAAATCTAATGCAGATTTATCATCTGTAGTACAAATTTATGGTTCTTTGGCGTTATTTCTTCAAGATATGATAGATACAAAAAATACTCTGAATGTGAACAAAAAGCAAAAGCACTGTCTGGAGTTCAAGTTTATTATCGTTATGATACGGGTCGCAATAAAAACATAAAAATTCAGGCAGATCAGTCACGGATGAATGAAACAGTACCTTCATCTGGTCACGAAAATTTTCACACCAATGTGTATTCTCGAATATTAGATACCTTAAGCGTACAATTGGCGGGACGTCAAAGTGCTTATCAGAAACTTTACGAGTGTTTTCGTTTTTTTGAAAATTTATACAACTGAATTGGAAATCCTTGCCATAAAATTAGTTAGAAAGTATCCTAATGATTTGGAAGAGACATTAGGGAATGAATGTATTCATTTACAATGTCAGCTCAAAGATTCTCTAGAAAATACGGAAAATTTACGCTCTGCACGAGAAATATACAATGTATTGCATTCTCGAAATCTTCGAGATGTTTATCCAAATGTCGACATTGCTCTACGTATTTTTTTGAGTATTACTGCTACCAATTGTTCCGGAGAAAGATCTTTTTCCACCTTAAAGAGGGTTAAATCTTATTTACGCGCAAGTATGGGCCAAGATAGACTCAATGCTTTGGCATTACTGTCTATTGAAGCTCAACTAGTTCAAGAAATTGATTACGATGACATAGTTGATGCTTCTGCTCGGACAAAAGCCAGAAAGAAGAGATTTACAAATTGAGCAATACATATTCCAGATACTTGTAGAATTTTAAAGTAGGCCTTCCTCCCCGATCCATTGAAAAAGTACACATTTTTCACCTGAGATGTGTTTTTTAATGTATGAGGTATATAATTTTCACCTTATAGTAATTTCTAGAACAGCTTAGAACAGTCTAGAATATTCGAGAGTATTCTAGAGCGTTCGAAAATAATACAGAACATCACGAAACAATATGAAATATTCAGAAGTATTATGGAAATTTGAGGAACATCCTGAAACATCTCAAATCATTATGGTATGGGAAGATCAAGGAAAGCTCTTTATATCTCATTCAAAGAATCAGAGCTGTTTCCTAGAAGAAGACTTCATCGATTCGACGAAATAATCAACTGCCTTTTATTTCGAATTTGTAATCAATATGCATGTTTCATTCGGAACTGCCCTATTCAGTTCGAAATAAAAAACTACTCTTTATTCAACAGTAAACGAAAAATTTTCCATATCTTTTATTGCCTCAACAATCCTAATATGACCAGAAACGTTTTCTCCATTCTAAAGTCATAACAAAATCTACACTAGAACACTTCTAATTGTGATGAAATAACATTCACATCATGAATTTAATTGCTCTTAATAAATCACAGATGGATGTATGTCCTAGAGATTTGATTAAAAATAACATGACTGCCAAAAATGCAGAAACGTGTTACAAATTTAATGTATTCAATCTCGTTCATATGAGAGAATGTCATATTCTGAAAAATGAAAAATGTGTAACGTGATGTAAATTTACTACCTAATATATTCTGGTTTGTATTTGGAATGTTCTATTTAATTTCATATTTTATTTTCATATAATTCATGGTGCTGAAAAATATCATGGAATGGACTTATTATGAGCGATGCACGATTCAAACCCACAAACAAATTTTCAATCAATTAACGAATTATACGAATTCAAATTCGAAAACATGCATAGGATCTTATAAACGATGAAAGATAGATGAACGTTTAAACTGTGGCAAAGTGTCACAGAATTATACCAAAAAATTGGCAAAAACTTAAAATTTTTCAATTCTATTGATGCTCATTCTTCATTTTCGAAAATATAAAATTTTTATACAGCATGTCGCTCGATAACGGACACCCTCAACTTCCAAATATGGACTTGGATTTTCTGTACCAATTTTTAAATATTTAGTGTTGATATGTGGTGAATTTCACGAATAACATACAGAATATATGTTCAACTCCGTTATAATGTTCAAATCAGGAAAGACCTACACTACGAAATCAATGCAAGCTCATTATTCTGAAGAAAAACAAAACATTCATGATCCAGTACCAGGCAACGCTGTTACGATCGGTCGTTCGTCTCATCAGTAATGCCAGGCTGAATCCCAAATCTATTGTTAGACTCAACTATCATAGATGTGTAGATCACGCATTGAAGTAACTTTCAGACACGAACTGGAAAAAAAATCTATGAAATAATTAACATTGAACTATACAGGGTGTTTCCTAACTACGATACGAAACTTCAGAAGGTGATTCGTAGGTCGTTTTAAGAAAAAAATTTCCAAAGAATGTATGTCCGGAGTTGCTTCGTTTCTGAGATACAGGGCGGTGAAGTAATAAGGCACTTGTTTAACCTAGTGGGCACTACAGCCAGCAATATTGGAAAAAAAAACGTCACTGACTTGTTGTTGTCAATTTTTTCAGGTTGATTCACTAAAAAAACAACTCTTTTGTCGCCTGAAGACCTGCTTTGCAAACCAGTTGACAATGATAGTGCTGTCATATCATTGGAAGTCAGAGTTGTCAAGTAGTAGTGATCCCATCATGAATAATTCTACTAATACTGAAATGGCTGACATGCACTTCATTTATGGATTAGCAAATGTAGATGCGGAAGAAGCATGGGGAATTTAACAGGACACATATCTTAACTGAGTAATTCCATGTGCTAAAACATTAAGAACGCTACATGCAAGATTATCCCACACAGCACTAGATATTCATGGAATATTCCCTGTATATCATAAAACGAACGTATATATTCCAAATATTCATAGAATATTCTTGGAATATATACATGCCTTTAGAATATTCATAGAATATGCTTGAATGAATATGGCAGGATTATTCCCGAAAGAATGTGCATAGAATGTCTATAAATGGATTATTCTCCCTTGAATATTCTAAGAATATTGTCGATCGAATATACCATATGGTATATTCTTAGAATATATCCCCACGGTATATTTTGGAATATTCTATACAATGGAATTTTGAATTATCTTATAATAACGTATTCAAATAATTCAATATTATTAAAAACAAAAATATTTGAAGATCTTAATCGAATGCATAACCTAATGTATATAACCCTGATAGTGTTAACCAGTTTTTGAACTCAACGC